>MCJB01002025.1:74701-84813 GCA_002018475.1 Nicotiana obtusifolia
GGGGGGGGGGGGGAGTGAGACCAACTGGTCTCTAAGTTAAAACGATGGGAGGAGATCTGGGCCGTTGGATCTGATGATCAATGGCCCTGATAATGTGATCAATTAGGATTTTTTAGGGGAATTTTTGGTGGTCATTGGATTAAAAGATTTGGGCGGTTGAGATTGGGTCTTTGGGGACGGGTATTTGAATTAAAAGGAGAATTACGGAATAAACATGAGTCGTTGATTAGATGGATCAACGACTCAGATGAGGGTGTGTTTGTTCTGTGAGTTGAGAGTGAGGGTGACATGGCACGGTGCGATTGGTCTAGTAGGTGTGGCATGGATTGCCAAAGTGTAAAGAGGTGAGTGTTTCGGCTAGGTGTATTTCGGACTGGACTTTGTATGTTTGGGCCAAAAATAATTTAAAAGGTAGCCATTTTGCATTTAAGTGAGAATTGCAATTATAACTTTTTGGTTGTTTTGGTATACTTTTGAAAATAATTTAAATAAACTTAAAAATTCCAATAAAATGTGGTAAACTTATAGTTATTATATATATATATTACTAATTGTTTTAATTAATTATTTAAAATACTTCATTAGGACATAAATTCTAATTATTGAAATAGTAAACTAATTAACTATTTTAAGAAGTAATTTACAAAATTGATTATAGAACTTACGTATATAAATTATTCTTTACAAATCATAAAATAGTAAATATATTTATAATTACATAATACTAATGTTAAACGATTAATTCAAAATAATACTGAATTAATTTGAAGAAATATGTATTCATTACTAGAAAAGACTTTGAAGATATTTATTGTAAATTATTAAGTATAAAATAAATTATTTTTAAAAGGGAGGGTCAAAATTGGCCATCGACAACCACGATGCAGAATCCCCTGGCCTCAAATCCTTCTATGTGATTGCTAGATACAACTCTACGATCCTAATACGTTATTGTGCACAACAAAAAGTTGTAATTTTCGGCTAGTTTATGAATGAACCAGAATTCCTTTAAGCCCCCTGGTTCCTAATTCGAACATACATACAAGTACAAAAATACTATATGGAATTTTCCAAGGTCTCAAAATATAAAAAAAAATAGCTCATTTACTCAAGTTAAAGGCCGAAGACAACTTAATAAACTTCTTAAGTTCAAGTTAGATTGCAAGCATATTAAAACACTTCCGATTCCTTCAGGACTCGACCTACCAATACCAACAACAACAACAACGGTCTAGTAAAATCCCCCTAATGAGGTCTGGGAAGGGTACTGTGTACGACCTTATCTCTATCCCGAAGGAGTAGAGAGGCTGTTTCTAAAAGACGCTCCGGTCAAGAAGACAAAAGGAGACAATATTAGTACCACCACAGAGATCATACGAAGAATAACAACAACATGAAAACTAGAAGATAGATGCAAAGCAAAAGCGATAGCCAGTAAATAGACCCGGCATTATGAGAAACGAAAGAGTGGTAAGACACAACATTACCACTAGCTATCTTAGACAAAAGTGCTACCAGACTAGTCTCACAAAGGTACGAAATAAGGCAAGACTCAACTATCTCCTAACCTACAACCCTAATACACGACCTCCACAGCTTCCTATCAAGGGCTATGTCCTCGGAAATCTGAAAACTAGCCATGTCCTGCCTGATCACCTCTCCCCAATACTTCTTAGGCCGCGCTCTACCTCTTTTCATGCGCTCCACAGCCAGCCGCTCACACCTTCTTACAGGAGCATCTGGGCTTCTCCTCTGTACATGCCCGAACAATACTAGTAAGTCGAAAATCATCATACCAACCTACATAAAGAAAATCGGGTGCTAAAAATTCAAAATGACCAGTTGGGTCAATATTTTTCACCTTTTAAACAAACGTTTGTCTCCAAACGTATTCAAAAATATATTTGGGCTATCAAAAAGATATGAAAATTTTTTCTGCATATCTGACTTGGTCTCCTAAGTAGCTTTCTCACTCAGTTTACCCTTTCAAAGCACTTTCACTGAAGCGATCCGAAATATCTATCTAAAATAGTTCACATGCCAAATTCTCATCCAATTGCACTGCGATAAAGTTCAAAATATGTGACTTGTCTTTATTATGCTTTTGAAGCATAAACACATGAAATAGTGAATGTACCCCGATAGGCTATGACACAAAGCAAGCTTATAATCCACCTTACCAATTCTCTCTAAGAGCTCAAGTGGTCCAATAAACCTCTTGCTCAACTTGCCGTTTTTCCAATATTTATCACATCCTTCACAGGAAAAACTTTAAAAAATACCTTCTCACTTTTCATGAACACAATCTCACAAACCTTCCAAACCGTGTAACGTTTTTGCCTACTCTGAGCTGTATGGTTGCTCCTAAATCAATTTGACCATTTTTAAAGAATCTCCTACCAAATCCGTACCCAACAACTTAGCCTTACCAGGCTCAAACCAATCAAGAGGATAACGACACCGCCTACCATACAAAACCTCATATGATACCATCTGAATGGTCGATTGGCAGCTGTTACAATGCAAACTATGCCAAAGGAAAGAACTAATCCCAATGACCTCCAAAATGAATCACACAAGATCTCAATATATCCTCAAGAATTTGAGTAATCTTCTTGGGCTGAACACCAATTTTCGGGTGAAAATTTATGCTAAGCTCAACCTATGTACCCAATTCACACTGCACAGCTCTCCAATTATGATATATAAATTGTGTACCCCGGTCTGAAATAATAGAAATGGGTAGCCATGCAAATAAACTATCACTCAAATATAAATCTCTACCAACTACTCCGAAGAGTAAGTAGTCAAGACTGGCAATGAAGTGCATGGACTTGGTCAAGCTTCTTAAAAGTACGTGACAAGCCAATCAAAAATCTATATGGTACACACTCACTTCTACTTCAGTATAGCTATCTTATAAGTCATACCACCTAGTTTCTGATGCTCATACTTGACCCATTGGAAATTCAGGCATCATGAAACATGTCCAACAATTTCTTCTTCATCGTATGCCACCTATATATTGTTTCAAGTCGCGATACATCTTTGTAATACTTGGATAAAGGGAATACCACAAACTATGAGCCTTCTTAAGTATCAACTCTCTCAAATTATCGACATTAGGCACACATAGTCAACCCTGAAGTCGCATAGCACCATCATCACCTTTAACAACCTTCTTGGCACCACCTCGCTGCATTGTATCCTTAAGTACAAGCAAATGGGGATTATCATACTAACATGTTTTAATCCGCTCAAACTAGAAAAACTAGACAACGATACATGCAAGACCTTTCTAGGATCAGAAATATCCAATCTCACAAATTTATTGGCCAATGACTAAGCATCCATAGCCATAAGACGCTCCTTAATTGGAATGTAATGCCAAACTACCCATATACTCTGCTTTTCACTCAAAGAATCTGCTACTATATTAGTTTTTCCGGATGATACAAGATAGTGATATCATAATCCTTACGAATTAAAGCAATCTCCACTGCTTTTAATTCAAAATTTTCTACTTGAATATGTGCTAAGACTACTGTGATTGGTATAAATCTCACAAGACATACCATACAAGTAACGCCTCCAAATTTTAAGTGCATACACAGTGTTGCCAGTTCTAGATCATGAACTGGATAATTCTTCTCATAAGACTCCAAATGTCATGATGCATAAGCAATCACAGCACCATCCTACATTAATACGTTCCCAAGACCAGTGCATGAAGCATTACAATACATCGTATATAACCCTGAACCCATGGATAAAACAAACATTAGAGTTGTTGTCAATGCCGTTCTTGAACTTCTGATAGCTCTCTTTACACTCACTAGACCATCTAAAAGGAACACATGTCTGATATAACTTGGTCAATAGGGATGCAATAGATGAAAACCCCTCCACTAAATAAAGGAAGTAACCTATCATACCCAAGAAACTCTAAAGTTATAGCATTAATAGGTCTAGGAAAATTTTGAACCGCCTTAGAATCAGCTTTGATACCTTCACCAGAGATGTTATGACCCAAAAAAGCAACTTAATCTAATTAAAATTCACACTTGGAGAACTTAGCGTAAATCTTACATTCCCTCAAAATTTAAAGCACAATTCTCAAATGTTGCTCATGCTCCTCTCTACTACGTGAGTAGATCAAGATGTCATCAATGAATATAAGGACGAAAGAATTCAAATTTATCACCATGTATTTGACCAAATAGGGACTCACATGCCCTAACAACTCAACAGCTCCCAACAGTCTCAGGATAAGCAATAAGAATAAATGCATATGCTAACAAGGTGTAGATAAAAAATAGTATATGATTAAACAACTTCATCATGCAGAACATGTACATGGAATATATAATATTATATTAACATACAAAGAATTCATATAAAATTATACTAGCATAAGTATGATGCGCAAGTACTCATACGGCAGGTAAAACATGCAATGAGTAAGGCATGACACAAACAAGGCATAAGAAAGCCTAACAAACTACCCAAGTATGAATAATTTTTGGAATTCGTATATATGCTCGTCACTTCATATATGCATTACCACAAAAAATATAGTAATAATATCATAATAGGAAAATTTTCAAAATCAATGAAGATACTTACGTGTAACTGGGCAAGCTTCAACCTTCCAAAATCGCTTTACCTTGCTCCAAAGCCTCTAAATGTCCAAAATCTAGGAAAAAAACACTTAACAAGATCAAATATCATTATAGGACTCAATGCCAAAGAAAAAGTTTAATCTTAGACAACGTCAACAAAATTCAACCCCAGAGCTACATGGTCAAATCCTGAAAGTTGAATCCTGGTGACTCATAACCTCCCGAGTAGTGGTTTTTCAATTTGAGTCCAAATTGGTATTCAAATCTTCAAAAGTCACTTTCTTATCTTTCAAGTCAAAACCTTGATTTTCATGTTGAAATTCATTGATTTAGGTGTTAAAATCCATAGGTATTAATAATATATAATTAAATAAAGTGTAGATTACTTATTCTCAAAATGTAGGTGAAAATTTGTCACGTCCCAAACTCTCATGGGAGCCATGATGACACCTCACTCCGCTTGCTAAGCAAGCCAACAATTAATAAACCGCAATAAACTCAAATAACAATATTAAATAGTCTCAACAATGGAATAATCATAAATAACTGAAGTCAATAGCCACAATACAACTAAAACCATCCCATGACCTGGTGTCACTGGGTACATAGCGCTATAGAATTTAAATATAGCGTCTAATCTCATAGTACATCATTGTATGAAATATAGAACTATAATAACATGAGCTAAGAGAACAGGAACTCCAAGTCCTGCGAATGGAAACAACATCTACCTCGAAATCTCAAGGACTGGAACTGGTGCCACTCCCTAGCAATCGCCCCTCTCGACAACACCTAGATATGCACATGAAGTGTAGAGTATAGTATGAGTATAACTGATCCCATTTACTCAATAAGTAACAAGTTTAACCTCGGGCTGAAAGCAGTGACGAGCTTGGCAAGGTCCAAATATTCAGTTCTAATAGCCAATAACAACAATAACAGTATAATAGCAACAGGAAAAGTAGCTCAAATAATATTAAATCCAACCTTTTCACAATAAAAAAGAAAATAAGCATGCTTTTCAAGAATAACATACAAGGCATAAATTCTTTCATAAAAATCACCTAAACATAATTTTATCAATTTAACTGTGATTTCAAGTTCAACACATGAGATATAGACATCAAGTACCAATAAGTATAAGGAAAGAAACACAACCTGCTACCCGCATGACAAGTATACATGCCACAGCTAACAATATCATAGTTAAATCATCAAGTATATCAAATCTCAGCACATGTATAGTGTCTGCAAGTTGCCCTTCAAATAAATAACACAGATTTAAAGCATCAAAACTCTCAAAAAATAATTTCCAACATCGGGGTGTCACTGAGTACATGAGCGTCTATACAACACAAGTCTAGAAATACTGTCTATGAAAGACTAAAACTAAATACATAAAGCTGAAAGATAGGGAAGGAGAGACAAGGTCTGCGAACGCCAGACAGCTACCTTGAATCTCCAAACGATCAAGTTGTGCAAAGAAATTAACACCCACCGTGTTCGAAAACGCCTGGATCTGCACACGAAGTGCAGGGCGTAGCGTGAGTACAACCAACTCAGTAAGTAACAAGACTAAATAATGAGCTGAAAGTAGTGACAAGCTTCATAGATATAGTTCAATTACAGAAATTACAACGTAGAAAGATAGGCATGCTCTCAAATCCGATAATTAAGGCCAAAACAGTTAATTCATGTCAAGTTCAATTGAAACAGGATATAATACCTCTCCGAAATTACATGACAATGATATATGCCAGCTGAAGTACAACAATAATGAAATCAAGTGCAAAATCTCCGAGTAGTAGTCACTCAGTCCTCCCATGCACTCCAACCTCACAGTCACTCATTCTCATACCTCTCAATCGCTCGGCACTTGGAACTCGACGCTCGCACTCGGTAGGTACCTGCGCTCACTAGGGGTGTGTACAGACTCCGGAGGGGCTCCTTCAGCCCAAGCGCTATAACAAGCCAATCATGGCGTAAATGAATAAAACATGATGTGGCATGCAGCCCGATCCAGTAAATATCCTCACAATCAGGCCCTCGGCCTCCCTCAGTCATCAACCTCTCTAGTCTCTCGTACTCTCAGTAATCATGATAATCAGCCCAAACATTAATGATATAATGTATCAATAATGAACAATAGAGATTGAGATGTAATATATAAGTAAAATTATGACTAAGTACAAAACAACAATTTAGCAGATAATTCAACTTGTACACGACCTTTGTGGGTCCCTGCAGTGCCAACACATAGTCTAAACATGATTTGCAGTTCAATTTCTATAATACATGGAGAATATACGGATAACAACAGATTATTGAACTACATAGTTCCTAGGAATTTACCAAGTCACAATTCCTATGGTGCATGCCCACACACCCATCCCCTAGCATATGCGACACCATAAAACCAATCACATGACACATAATAATGGGTTTTATACCCTCAGGACCATATTTAGAATTGTTACTTACCTCAAGTTGTGCAAATCCCAACACAACACACCCTTGCCTCGCGAATCGGCCTCCAAATTCCTCGAATCTAGCCACAAACAGTTTGATACAATCAACACGGGCTAAAGGAATCGATTCCATAAGAAAATACTAAGTTATAAATCAAAAGTTAAAAGTCGACTCAAAAGCCAGCCCCTCCCCCCGGCCCACATCTCGAAATCCGATAAAAGTCACAAAACCCAAAAGCGCATCCAACTACGAGTCTAACCATACCAAATTTACCAAAATCCGACACGAAATCGCCACCCAAAACCCCAAATCAAACTCTCCGAATCTCTAGCCTCAAATTCCCAAATTACACCTTTAATACACACAAACTAGGCAGGAAATTCAATGGGGAGACAAGATTATTGATTAAAAATGAACATAAGTGACTTACCTCAAGAAACCCCTTGAAAATCCCCTCAAAAATCGCCTACTCCCGAGCTTGAAATGTTCAAAATGAAGAAAAATTGCGAACCCATGAATTTAAATGTTCAGCCCAGCCTTTTCGCTTCTGCGGTTCATTTAGCCGCTTCTGTGGCATCGCTTTTGCAGTCAACCACCTGCATCGGTGAAAGTCACTAATGCCGACCAACCGCTTCTGCGGGTGTGCATCTGCGCAAATGGTCCGCTTCAACGGACCAGCCTCCCCAAGCTCTTTTCCGGTTCTGAGATCCTCCACGAGCAGGTGCGAGTCTGTACCTACGGAATTCTTTCCGCATCTGCGCTACACCCAAGGCCATACCAATTCTCGCTTCTGTGCTACTCCAGCTGCACCTGCGGCATCGCATCTGCGGCCAACCCTCTGCGATCACACCAGAGAACTCTCAACTTCAGCAATGCACTAAGTCCCATTTTCGATCCATTAACCATCCGAAATCAACCCGAGGCCCCGGGGACCTCAACCAAACATACCAACAAGTTGTAAAACATGCTACGAACTTAGTCGAGCCCTAAAATCACCTCAAACAACATCAAAACACAAATCGCACCCTAATCAAGCCTATTGAAACTAAGAAAATTCCAACTTCTACAAACGACGCCGAAACCAATCAAATCATGCCCGATTGACCCCAAATTTTGCACACAAGTCACAAATGATACCACGGACCTGTTCCAACTCTTGAAACCCCAATCCGAGCCTGGTAACCGCAAAGTCCACTCTCGGTCAAACTTTCAAATTTCTAACTTTCTCAATTTCAACCCTAATTCAACTATACACCTCCAAATCATAATCCGGACACGCTCCTAAGTCCAAAATCACCCAACGGAGCTTACGAGAAAGCATTAAAACCCTACTCCAGAGTCGTTTACACATAAGTCAACATCCGGTTAACCCTTTCAACTTAAGCTTCCAACCTTGAGACTAAGTGTCTCAATTTATTCCGAAACCTTTCCGGACCCGAACCAACTACCCCGACAAGTCACATAACAACTGTAAAGCACAAAATAAGCAATAAATAGGGGAACGGGGCTACAACTCTCGAAATGATCAGCTGGGGTCATTACAAGAAGTCATACAAGTAGATAAAATACGAAAATAACGAGGCATGATAGCAAAACAAGACACAACCTAAGGTCTACCAGGATCATGAATAACCCCGGTGTACGCACATACACCCGTCACATAGCACGTGCGTCACCCCAACATATCTCAAATATCATAGCCAATAGGAAAATTACCCTTAAATCAAGTTTAGACAAGTTACTTACCTCCAAGCGCGTGAATGAATACTCCAAAAGTCCCTTCCCACGTGAATCGACCTCCAAACGGCTCGAATCTAGTGCAGGCCAACTCAATTATATCAAATACGACTAGAAAAATCTATTCCAAATAATAAAGCTCCAATCTTTATCAAATCACAGAAAATCAACCAAAAAGTCAACCAGGGCCCACTTCCTGGTACCCTACCAAAGTCACAAATCCTGAATACCCATTTAAATAGGAGTTCAAATATATAAGTTTCATCCAAATATGAATCTGAATCGGCGGTTCAAATCTTCATTTTTTACTCTCCATACCCATAGTCAAAATTCCCAAATTTCTCTTTCAAATCCCATAATCTATATGAAATAATCCATGGGGAAACAAGAAATTTATATGAAATTTCTCTTTCAAATCCCATAATCTATATAAAATAAAGTCGAGATCACTTACCCTCTTTCCTTCTGTGAAAACCTCTTCAAAAATTGTCATTCTCCAAGTCTAGGGCTCAAAATATGAAATAATTGATCTAAGTCCCAAAATTACACGACTTATAATTCTCCTGCGGTACCCTTTGTGAACGTGGCCACTACCTTGTATTTGAGAGGCATAAAAATTCCCCTGCCTGAATTAACCCTTCGCGATTGCAGCTCCCAGTCCGCGAACGCAAGCAAAAATCCACTGTCCTACACGAACGTAGTAGACTTCTCGCAAACGTGAAGGCCAAACAAATGACCAACCCCAGCCTGCCTCAATCGACGTGAATGCATGCACATGTCTCGAATGCGAAGGCCAAGCTGCCTTACCCATCACGAACGTGATTCCAGTGTAGCGAACGCGAAGAAGAAAAATGCATCTACCCTAATTAAGCCTCCACGTTCGTAATACCTGCTTTGCAATCACGAAGCATGTTACACCCCATACTTTTGACTTTGATTGCATTCATAAGTTTGTTGAAATTTGGGTCAGATCTGAACGGAGCAACCCTTATAGCACCCTTAAGGTAGTGGGATTTCCAGAACTGCTATTAAAAGCAGTGCAGTCCCTTTCCTTTTCATTAATTTTCGCGATCTTATCAGCTTCAAAGCTCTCCCAAAAATACTCCCAAACTCTTTCTAGGAATTCTCATATGATTCAAGGCCAAAATCAAAGGTAAACCAAGTAAATTTAACGTGAAGAATTTCGTGGTCATCATCTTATCACTTTTCTCCTTATTGTGATGATTTTGGAGAATCCTCAAAAGTGAGGTATTCTCATAATTGGTGGAGGGAGGGGGAGGGAGG
>MCJB01002025.1:84937-136806 GCA_002018475.1 Nicotiana obtusifolia
GGAGGGAGGGGGAGGGAGGGGGGAAATCTTATTCTTGGAGATAATCGCCATAGAACGTGCAATGATCCATGGAACGTTTTTAGCTTCATCAACAAGGTAAGTAGGGAAACATTCCTTCTTGGCATGACTTGATGTAAATATTATTTTGAAATAATTTTCATATCATAAGATTGAATAATCCTAAATCTTCCTTGACAAAATTGATCATGTTCCCGTGTATTCCTTACTGATGGCATTTTTCGGATTAGAGTTGTCTCCGAATGGTTATCTTGAAGTTGAAAAAGATGTAGCAACAACAATGGTAGTTGGAGGATAACGACAATAAGTCACTCCGAGTCTAATCGTCATATCCCCTGTGGTTGGTCTTGCATTGCACTTATATATGTGTATCTATTTTCTTACCGAGCCAAGCTTCAGTCGTCCGAGTACGACACTTATATGTGCACACTGCTGCAGTCATTTCTAATATTAACGAGTCCTTTAAAGGTCGGGCACGATTGAGTCTTCTTTGAGGCCAGGTATGATTGAGTCCTCTTCGAGGGAGGGTACATTATGATATGACATGAGACATTACCGAGCCCTCTTGAGGCCGGGTACGACCGATTCCTATTTAAGTCGGGTATAATCGAGCCTTCTTGAGGCTGGGTACGTTAAGATATGATTTTTCCCACATAGCAGCTTGATACAATATTGTATGGCCCAATTGAGTGGCTTGATTTTTTTTTACAAACATATATATATTATATATATATATATATATATATATATATATATATATATATATATATATATATATTGTATGCCCTCAATGGTCTCTTTCTACGATCAAGTTGATTTCTGTACCCATATCTCTTTTACTATATCTTTTGTTTACACATGTTACCTGCCTTACATAATCAGTACATTTTTCTTGCCGATGCCCCTTTTGTTAGGCACTTTGTTGATGTTCGCAGGTACGAGATAGATCAGGTGACATACTTCCTCAATAGGATGCCCGCCTCAGCTGTTGGTTGTCGCACTGCACTTCTTCGGAGTTGCTATACACGAGTTGATAGGTACTATTGTATATACTTTTGGCACATTGAGTGTATGTATTCTAACACTCTTAGAGGCTTGCAGACTAGTACTCTGTGTGTATATGTATTGTTATGGTCTTGTCAACCTTGGTTATCTATATATACTGTGTTGGGACTCTTTTGCTTGAAAGTTGTGGCTCATTCTTGTCTTGTTGAAGTTATATGGAGGCCTTGTCGACCCAGGTTCCATGTTGGAGATTCTAGGTACTAAAGTTGGTCCACTCGGGCCTTCGGGTTCCGGCAACCCCCCCCCCCCTTCCCAAGTTTGGGGTGTGACAAGGCATATCAGACACCAGCAGTATTTCAGCAATTCAACCAAGCTCCGGGTGGTCCAAAACTCACCCAAGCCACATGGGCCTCGTCCAATCATACTAACAAATTCGTAATCACCACTCGTAATACATGCATGATCACTACATCTATGAATCGACAATCAACCATTAATTGAACTTATGTTAAGTTTATAAGCTTCTAACTTCCAACCAAACGTCTAACTCATATCAAACCGACTCGGAATGCAACCAAACTTTGCACACAAGACCCAAATAACAAACAAACCTATTCCTAGTCCCGGAAGAATAATCCAACCTTGATAGCCTCAAAGTCAACTCCCGATCAAACCTATGAACTTTCCAAATTTCAAATTTCTTACTTTTGATAATTAGCGCCAAATCAGCCTAGAAACCTCCAAATCTAAATACGTACATACCCCTAATTTCAAATTCACCATATGAACCTTTTAGAATCCTCAAATCACCAATCCGAGGTCATTTACATAAAAGTCAACCCTTGGTCAACTTTTACAACTTAAGCTTACAACCATGGAACTAAGTATTCGATTTCATCCAGAAACCATCCCAAAACCAAACCAACCATCCCCGCAAGTCAGAAAACTACAAACAAGTATAAGGGAAGCATCAAATAGGGAAATGAGGCTCATGTACACAAAACGATCGGCCGGGTATCCGCTCTTAAACATATGTTCGTCTTGAAGTTTAGAATCATACGTGGGACATAAAAAAAGGTGAGGATATTTACTCCCATATTATGCTCGGTCTCCCATGTCGCCTCCTCGACTAATTGACCACTATGCTGAACCTTTACTGATACAATATTCTTCAACCTTAATAGTCGAATCTGCCTATCCAAAATGGCTACTGGCTCCTCATCGTAAGTCAAATTCTTGTCCAATTGCACCGAGCAACACATGTGACGGATCCTCATAGTACTTCCGAAGCATGAAAATATGAAACACGTGATGAACTCCAGGTAAGCTGGGTGGCAAAGCAAGTCTATAGGCCACCTTACCAACTCTCTCCAAAACCTCGAAAGGACCAATGTACTGAGGGCTCAACTTGCCCTTCTTCCCAAATCTCATCACGCCCTTCATAAGCAAAACACGAAGAAGAACCTTTTCACCCTTCATGAAAGCTACATCCTGAACATTCCTATTAGAATAAATGTTTTGCCTGGACTGCGGTGTACAAAGTCACTTTTGAATCAATTACATCTTCTCCAAAGCATCACGAACCAAATCTGTTCCGAATAGTCTAGCCTCACCAGGCTCAAACCAAAAAACCGAAGAACAACATAGCTTCTCATATATTGCCTTATACAGAGCCACCTAGAAGCCCGACTGATAGCTGTCGTTTTAGGCAAACTCCGCTGAAAGTATAAACTGATCCCATTTGCCTTCCAAATTAATGACACATGCTCTCAACATAACCTCCAAAATATGAATGGCCGTCTCGGGCTGCCCATCCGTATGAGGGTGAAATGCGATGCGCAATTCAACTTGCGTGCCCAACTCACGCTAAATCACTCTTCAAAAATGCGAGTTAGACTGAGTGCTATGATCCGAGATGATAGAAACAGGTACACCATGCAAGCAAACTATCTCCCGAATGTAGATCTTTGCCAACTACTCTGAAGTGTGGGAAGTCATGCCTTGAATGAAATATGCAGACTTGGTCCGTTTGTCCACAATGACCCAAACTGCGTCAAATCTCCTCAATATTTATGGGAAACCTACCACAAAGTCCATAGTGATGCGCTCCCACTTCCACTCTAATATAACACTTTTCTAAAGCAAACCACCAGGTCTCTGATGCTCTTACTTGACCTACTGACAATTCAAACACCGAGCAACATATCAAACAATGTATTTCTTCATCCTCCATCACCAATAATGTTGCTTCAAATCTTGGTACATCTCGGTAGCACCCGGGTGAATAGAATACCGCGAATTATGAGTCTCTTCAAGGATCAACTTTCTCAACCCATCTATATTAGGAACGTAAATCCGACCCTGAAGCCGTGATACATCATCATCACCAATAGTCACCTCCTTAGCACCACCTCGCTGCACCGTGTCCTTAAGGGCAAGCAAATGGGGATCATTATAATGACGAGCCTTAATGCGCTCAAACAAAGATGATTGAGATACAACACAAGCAAGGACTCTACTAGGCTACGATATATCAAATCTCATGAACCTATTGCCAAAGCCTGAACATCCATAGCCAAAGGCCTCTCCCTAGCTGGAATAAATGCTAAACTCCATATACTCTCTGCCTTTCTACTCAAGGCGTCTGCTACCACATAGGCCTTCCCAGATGATAATGAATGGTGATATCATAATCCTTCAACAACTCCAACAATCTCCATTGCTTCAAATTCAAATATGTCGGTTTAAACATAAGCTGGTGACTCCGATGATTCATATACACCTCACAAGACATGCCATATAAGTAATGCCTCCAAATATTGAGAGCGTGTATAATAACTGCTAACCCCAAATTATGCACTGGACAGTTCTTCTTATGGGGATTCGACTGGCGCGATTCTTTGGCAATCACCCTACTATCCTGCATCAATTCACACCTAATTCCAGCCCGCGATGCATCATAATAAATCATTTATGACCCTAATCCCGAAGGCAAAACCAGTAGTCAAAGCTGTTTTGAGCTTTTGAAAGCTCTCCTCACACTCATCCGACTACTTGAATGGAGCGCCCTTCTGTGTCAACTTAGTTAATTGGGCTGCAATAGATTAAAATTCCTTTATGAAGCGACGGTAGTAACCAGCCAAACCCATGAAGATCCTAATCTCTGAAGCGGTATTAGGTCTGGGCCAACTCTAAACTGTTTCAATCTTCTTCGTGTCCACCTTGATCCTATCACCAGATACCATATGACCGAAGAATTTCCACCGAGTCCCACCAAAACCCGCACTTAGAGAACTTAGCATACAATTTCTTCTCCCTTGAAGTCTGAAGCACGATCCTTAAACTCATGCTCCTCTCTACTACGGGAATACACTAATATATCATCAATGAACACCAATGACAAAAGAATTCATATAGGGCTAGAACACATTGTTCATCAAATGCATGTAATATGCTGGGGCATTAATTAACCCAAACGACATCACCAAAAACTCATAATGCCCATAATGAGTCTGGAAAGCATTCTTAGGAATGTCTGAAGTCCTGATCTTCAACTAGTGATACCCCGACCTCAACTCAATCTTCAAGAACACCCTGACACCTTGAAGCTGACCAAACAAATCATCAATGCACGACAGTGGACACTTGTTCTTGATGATCACCTTGTTCAATTGTCGATAGTCATTATGCATTCTCAAAGACCCATCTTTATTTTCTTAACAAACAACACAGGCATACCCCAAGGTGAAATACTTGGCCTGATGAACCCTTTATCCAGAAACTCTTGCAGCCGTTCCTTCAATTCCTTCAAATTCGCTGGAGCCATGTGATATGGAGGAATAGAGATAAGCTACATGCCCGTTGCCAAATCAATGCTGAAATTAATATCCCTATTGGGTGGCATGCCCGGTAGGTCTACTTGAAACACGTCCGAAAACTCTCTCACTATTGGAACTACTCAACAGTATGAGTATCAACACTAATATATCTGACAAAAGCTAGATATTTCAAACACCCCTTCTCTACCATCTGTTGAGCCTTCAAGAATGAAATCACTATGCTAGGAGTGCAACCAAGAGAACCCTCCCACTCCAACCTTGGCTACTTCGACATCACCAACATCACGATATTAGCGTGAACATTAAGAATAACATGATATGGAGATAACTAATCCATATCCCAGATCACATCAAAGTCCACCATTTTTAACAATAGAAAGTCCACCCTCGTCTCAAAACCACAAATAGTGACCACACATGACCGATAAACTCGATCCACCACAAATAGAATTGCCAACATGTGTAAACACATGCACAGGAGCATCAAGAGAACCACGAGGTAAATCTAGACAAGAAGCAAAGTATGATGAAACATATGAATAAGTAGAACCAGGATCAAACAACACTGAAGCATTCTTGTGGCACACATAAACGATACATGTAATCATTGCATCATAAGCAACAACCTTGGTCCTTCCTAGAAATGCATAGCATTTGGCCTGACCTCCATTAGACTGAACTCCCCTCTAGGATGACCATGTCCTGGATGACCTCCACCCCCAGCTGGCTGAGCAGGTAGTGTAGCAACCGGTGCGGGAATCATAATATGACCTCTCTGTAAATAGTGGACCTTTGCAAAGATGAGGGTAGTATTTTCTGACATACCCCAACTCTCCACACTCATAGTAACCTCTAATCCGAAATGACTGTGGGGCATGAGTCAGACCCCGTGAACCAGAACCACTAGAAGAAGCAGGTACTGATGAATCCTGGACAGAAGGAGCACGGTAAGAACTCTGAGCTAGGAGCGCACTGAATGAAGGTTGCACTGAAGCTTCTTAACTAGGTAGTGGTGAATGATAAGCTGGCTTGCTAGAATGGCCTCTCCCAAATCAACCTCCGCCTCCGGACGAGGCACCACTGGAGATACCTGAATATTAGGACTTGTTGTCCGTACCAGTATCATATTTCTAGTCTCCATGTGGATGCGCTCTATGCTACACGCTATCTCTACCACTTGGTGAAAAGAAATCCCGGTCTTAGTCTCTCTAGCCATGGCAAGGCGAATACTAGGGTGAATACCTTTAATGAATCTTGTAACTCTTTCCTCCTCTGTGGGAATCAAAGCATGATCATGAAGGGACAGTTCTATCAACCTTATCTAACACTCAGTAACTGGTATCTGACCCTATTGAAGGTACACAAACTACCTCCTCAACTCTTCTCTCTTTGTGCATGGCATAAACTGCTCCAAAATGACTTTTGAGAACTGATCCCATGTAAGAGGAGATGATCCTACTAGTCGACCCATCTCATAAATCTGCCACCACCTCTTGGCCGAATACTACATTTGGAAGGCGGTGAATTCAATTCCATTGGACTCTACTAGTCCCAAATTGGCAGAATTTTATGACAACGATCCAAGAATCCCTGAGCATCCTCTGAAGGTGTAACACTGAAGTGAAGAGGAAGCAAATTTGTGACCTTGTCTAATCTCTTCAGCTCATCGGCTGATATCGCAGGCCTATCCTCAGACTGCGCGGTAATAGTAGGCTGAACTCCTCCAACTGGTAACACTGTAGGAGTCTGTTAACCATGGGCCACCTGCTCTGGGGTACGAGTAGCTGGAGTGTGCACTCCGCCCCCTATCTAGGTAGTAGATGGTATACGAAATGCTCCGGCTTGAGCCAAACTCTAGAACAAACTAGCCATGCAGATCAAGGCATCCTGAACAGCTGGCGAAACAAATAAACCCTTGGGAACCTGAGCTTGAACCTGCTCCTCAACATGAGCTACTGGTGGCTCCACAGCAGCTGCATGAGTAGGAGCTCTAATTGCGGTGCATGCTCCGCCCCTAGTTCTGCCTTGACCCTAGCCTCTCACGGCCCTAGCCTGGGGTACCGATGCCTACTTAGCTGCACCAAACAATCGTGTCCTCACCATCAGTGAGAGAATAGAAAAGGAAGGAGTCAGGCTTTGGGATAAGAAAATCCGCACGACAGAGAATGAAAGAAAGTGAAGTTTTCCTAACATCGTTGTATCCTCCAAAAGATAAGCGCAGACGTCCCTATATCGATCTACAAGACTCTGTTAGGCTTGCTTATGACTCGTGAGACCTAAGAAATTTAGTACTCTGATACCAACTTATCACGATCCAAACTCCCATCGGAGCTGGGACGGCGTCTAACGCCGCTTGCTAGGCAAGCCAACAATTGATAAACAATAATAAACTCAACTAACAGTATTAAATAATCTCTACAGTGGAATAATCATAAAAATTGAAGTCAATAGTCATAGTACAACTAAAACCATCCCTCGACATGGTGCCACTGAGTACATACGCGCTACAAAATTTATATACAAAGTCTGATCTCATAATACAATATTATCTAAAAGATAGAACAGTAATAATATGAACTAAGAGAACATGAACTTCAAGGCCTATGTACAGATACAACAGCTACCTCAAAATCTCCAAGACTGGAACTGGTGTCACTCCCTAGCAATCACCTCTCTCAACAGCACCCGAATCTGCACATGAAGTGCAGAGTGTAGTATGAGTACAACTAACCCGATGTACTCAATAAGTAACAAGTCTAATCTCGAGCTGAAAGCAGTGACGAGCTCGGCAAGGTCCAATATTCATGTCCAATAGCCAATAACAACAATAACAGTATAATAACGACAACAGAAAAAGTAGCTCAAATAATATTAAATTACCGTTTTTACAATAAGAAAGAAAATAAGTATGCTTTTCAAGAATAACAGTCAAGACATAAATTCTTCCACAAAATCACCTAAACATGATTTTATCAGTTTAACTGTGATTTCAAATTCAACACATCCGATAGAGACATCAAGTGCCAATAAGCATGAGAAAAAAAAAATACAACGTGGTACCTGCATGACAAGCGTACATGTTAGAGTCAATAGTATCGTAGTTAAAACATCAAGTGTATCAAATCTCATCACATGTATAGTGCATGGCACAATTGTCCTTCAATTATCACACACAACAATACTCAGCACTATATGGGTGCTTGGCACAAGTCCCTCACCAAGCACATATATGATCATGTGCCTGCGCCATTGGTTAATACCTGACTCTGGAGGAGCGGATCCTTGCCAAAGCGGTGATCAAATCTAAGTCAGTTTTCAATATCACTTAGCCCAATATGAGATTTGTCACACACATCATTTCATAATTAATAGCACTCAGTCTAACATAGGACCTGACATACATTAATAACTGGTCTCTTTCTTTTATAGGCATCCTACGTTGCAAAAATATGTATCAAATAATATTTATGTGGCATGATAATATAATGGGTTATGACACTCATCTTCACAATTCAGATTAGCCAGAGGCCATAGTAGTTGTTGACTAGAAATTGTTTGACGTTCTAAGAAAATTTGTGGACACACATCGATTAGGAGAAATCAAGATGAAGGAAAGCAATTATGGACCATTAGCCGATGCGCCAAATCTGACGTTCTCAATATAAAGATTTAATTTTATTACAGACCAAAAATGCGTCACACTAGAGCATGTTTATCTTTGCTCCAATCAATATCAATAGATGATTCCTTTTTTTTTTTTTCACTTCTAAAGAGGTATTCCTCAAAGATTTTGTTTTCATATTTATTTTATTTCTTTTGTAAATAACGTATTGCAAAACCTTAATTTGTTTCTACTTTTCTTTTATATTGCAACCAATTTTTGCTTAAATAATGTAAGGAGGATACTACATTAGACCCCTTACAGGAAAAACATTCAAACTAGTGCATCTAAGAAATGCAATTAAGAGGTTCGATTATCTAAACTTGTAAGCTAAGGTATATTTATGATTGACACTTAATTAACACTAGTATTTAATTAACATAAACAAAGTGTGAAAGAAAAACATAATTAACATAAGCGAAATGTGAAAAAAAAAAGTTTTGACATAAACGAAATGAAAGAATTTCGATAACTTGTTGAACTTTCAGATTTAAAAAACCTGCATTTTTTTACGTGCTTCCTTTTGCATTCAAAAAGGGTTTAAAGCAAATATATATATTAATTGATGAGTATCCAGAATTCAGCTCCTAAAATTATGGGATTGTCAAATTATTTAGGGGTAAATATATAAGAATATCTATTATTTTAACTTTGGCTAAGACCTTATGTGAAGTAACTAAATTTTATCATTGATACAAAGACAAGACATGTGTCATCCATATAAGTAAGACCTTAGATAAATGAAAACAATAAAAAATACAGGGGAGTTGCATCCAACATTAAATAACTTATATTGATCACCTTAGTACGAGAATCGCGCTTTAACTATCTAGAGCTAATTCTTATCTAGATTTATTTATTAGAAATTACAAATCTAATTTTGATTGCTCAAGGGGGAAGGGGGGGAGTTATAAGAGAGATAAATCTTGCGAATCTTAATTTTTTTTTTCTACACTTACCTAAGACTCGTATATCTGATAGTAAAATATGCTCTTTAGGTAAAAATTTATTAACATAAGATGTTTACACCAAGCCAATAACAATAAGTCAAATGTTTTGTATATATTTTTTAACACTTAACTATAGTTGAGTGATATGAATTTTCACTTTGATTTGGTGATTCTTAAAATTAATATTTAGTCATGTGCATTCACCTGGTGTGGGGTAAGTATTTACCCTCCCAAAATTTAATTTTACATAATACTATTTTCTTTGTAGTTTGTTGAAATAAATAACGCATTATATTTAAAAATAATTTAATATTAATATTTTGTTTGAATCTTAATATAATAATTTTATAGCCATACATATGTAAAATCAAAAGTTTCATTGTCTTTTTTCTTCAGCCAAATTTCACATAAGGTCATGTTTTAACATGCTTTTCCTGCAAATGAAGTGCAATAGTCTTATCTCAAGTGTATATCAAAAGCATTATACTAAAGGATTTTGGCCTACTTTTAACAAGGGTGATTGATTGGAATGATACCATACGTGATTGGTATTAGCCGAATATTCTTAAAATTAGTGGTATTTAAAAAATAGCTCCTAATTTGTCATAATTATTGCTCTTCAATGTTTTCTCTATCAAATTAATAGATTTTACACTATATTTACTCTACCTATATGTTAAGATATCCATAAAAGTCTACTAGGCCGGCATGATTTTGCTCTTCAGGGATTTTTCTACCGAATTGATAGAGGATATGCTATATTTACTCTATCTATCTGTTAAGTTGTTCATTGTAGTCTATGCGATTGACATATTTTTTTAATGTTGTTTTAACAAAGTGTTCTTCGAATTTGCAATTTTAATTTTGATTAAACCACCCCAAATCTGCTTTGGATGATCTTAAATATGAATCAAAGCTTTCAAATACCAACACAACCAATCATAATCACCAATATAGTCAAATAACATCAAATCAACAAGACGCACTTTGTGTTCTTTAATACTTTCTAAGGTACAACAATGAAATTTTGAATTTTTTTTTTATAGTAAATCATTAAATTTGTATTTGAACTCAAACTTTAAGCATAAATTATTAATATTCAAACGATTGTAACAATAATGGATTATTAACCTTTTAATTTTCACTAACAAATAAGAATTTTAAGCTTTAAATATTAAAAATCTATGATGTTCAAGTAAAAAGCAGAAATATTTCGCTAAGACCATTAAAAAAAAGAATATTCCGTCAAGACAATTTTTTTTTATTTTTAATTTTTGGAATTTTTAATTTTTTTTTTAATAATAAAAAACAAACGACAAAGGAAAAGTACAAGTAAGGGTGACAAAAGCTCGAGTATTGTCGCCTATATGCCTTGGCTATATAATTACTCCTCTGCGCCTCACACTGCCTGTATAGCAGCCTCATGTAGAGGAGTCATGGTGTAGCTGCTGGCAAAGTCTCACGAGGGCATATAATTTAATAGCCGTTCGGGTGTATCCGAAGGCATATGACCTAAGCAAACACATATCGAGCTAAATCTTACCTTACAAATCCTATTGAGGCAAATAAAGGCCTCCCTATTAGCATGCATGCAAAAAGAAAGAAAGAACTAGAAAATACTAGATATTCTATGATCATCATCGAGTTTATAATACACTCTATGATGATATTACAAATGATAATGCTTATAAAGTGACATAATAAAATGTAGTGCAAATTACATTCTTGCCTCTCCTTTGACAATTTTGTAATTTTTTCCATTTGTAATTCTTTATCAGCTTCTTCCGCCCTTTTCAATATGTATTCAAAAATCATGTTTTCTTTTTTGATCTCACGAACTATGTTGACGTTGTTGCCACAGCCTGTTTTTTTTCTCGCAGCTCTCATTGGAAGTCGCCTAACGGTTACCTCCTCGCTGACCTTGCCGTCCCAACTGTTTATCCTTGTATGAGTCTTCTTATTTCTTTCACTGTGCATTGGTGATTAATCACCTCTTGTAGCTGCCTGTATCCGGCACTGCTTTAGCATTTCAGCTTCTTGAGATGTATCTAATGAGTTTAAAGGTTAGAAGTTATTAAAGCGTCCAATAGCATTCTATCCTCTAATGATATATCTGGACTTGCTGGACGAAAGTGCTGTTGTTTCTGCTGTCCAGTGTTCGACCGAGTTTGCTGCTGATTTGCAGTAGTTGATGCATCCAACATTAGTGATCTGCTTGAACTAACCTGCTGCAGCTATTTGTGCTGCTGCTCAGAATTTATGTTTAACACTAGATTGCTCCCCTGCTGTCAAAATTTTGAAGTTCCAGTGCTTGCACCACACTGCAATTTTTCGTTTAAACAAGAAGCATGATTGGCGCGCTGGTTGAGTACGCTACTTAAGTTCCTTCCCTTAAGTTCATTTGTGTGGGTTTGAGACTTAATTGGAGCAACTTGCTTTTTCTGTTTTTTTTTTCTTTACTTTGTTGAATTCAGGTATTCAACAATAGTCTAAACTTAATTAGTGTTTGGACATAAATTTGATTAAAATTTAAAAAAAAAGAGTTTTTAAGTTGTGTTGAAAAATAATTTTTCGCAGTTGAAGTTGTGTTTGGTAGGGGTGTACATGAACCGGGTTGATTCGGTTTTTACCAAAACCCAATCTTACTTTGCTAAATTTTTTATATGTAAATATATGTTTAGTAAAAATTAAAGAAATTAACAAACATATAATCTATTAACATATTCTTATGGGAGAATTTTCTTAGTAACATATGATAGTTATTTTTTAGTTATCTGATAATAATTTTTTGTTGATGTACTTTCAAGGTTAACTGAATTTAATAATTAAACATAAAAATCAATATGATACCTATATAATGATATGTTCTATTTAATTTTAAATTATCGAAATATCACTCCAAATTCGAAAAAGATATAAGAATTTAATAGATCTTGACATATGAATATGAAAGAACAAAGAGATTGATGTATTTCATTAACGCTTGATAAGAAAGTAATCATACAACCTATTATTTAAAGTTAATAAAAATAGAGCACTTCATATTTAACTAAATATTACATTCTATAAGAGAATCACAAATATTTTTAGACATTTGTTAAAAAAATTTCTATGAAAAGTCTTAAAAGCATATGTAAAAATTATATATTTATATGTCGGTTTGGTTCGATTTTTTTACTCACTATCAAACCAAACCTAATTGGATTTTTTCATCAGTTTAGTTTGACTTTTCGATTTGGTGCAATTTTTCGGTTCGGTTTGTACACCCCTAGTGTTTGGACATGCACTTAAAAGTGGAAGAAAATATTTTACTCAAAACTGCCCTAAACTAGTTTTTGGAACTTGAAAATTTTTCTTTAAAACATTTTCAAAAATTAATCCAAGAACAAATAATGTTTTCACATTTTTTCGAGAAAAAGTAATTAAAAAAACATGTCCAAACGAGAGCTTAATTGTTAACTGGTTTATTCTTTTTCTTTTATCTTGTCTGAATTCAATTAGTCAACTGGTATATCTTTTTTATTTTTAATCGTTGTTCAATTCAATTATGACTTAGTACTAGTAAATAATAATCAACTTAATTATTTTACTCTTTTGCAAATCCCTCAAAATCAAATGCATCAATGTAGCCTCTCTCTCAATAATAGAAAAATACAAATACTTCTGCCTTCAACAATCACTTCCTCAGAGTAGGGCATCCATCAACTTCGACTCGGCAACGACAATTGTGATTAAGACTCTGAGACTCTTCATCAGTTCTTTGATCGCTTAACACTATAATCTTGATTTATTTGAGTAAGCTTTTGATATTTTTGAGGTTTGAACACTTTTTTGGTCATCGCCTCATTCTTTGTTTGAGAAAAGATATAAAAATCATAATCATGAAACTTGAATTTCTAAAATAGGCTTAAATCAGTTAGTTGCTGGGGAATGTTGAGAGTAGAAATCTCTTTGTTTTCTCTTTCATTAAAATCTTCCTGTTGAAGTTGTCGTTGTTCTGTAAGAGCATGAAGATCATATATAAAGAGTTGCATGCCATTTTGGGTTCGTCTTTGAACATAAACCAGTGTAAAGAATTTGATGTTTTATATTTCAATACCACAAGAGGGGTGAATGAATGGTGTCCAATTTTCGCGTGCACTGATTTATAGAAGGAGTTGGTTCTTCTATGTGTTCCTTAATCTACTGTTGCGAAATAAATAATGCAGAAAGTAAAGAATATAAGTACTTTTACGTGGAAGATACCCGACTCAAAAGGTAAAAGAATCACGACCTACTTCTTAGTAGGATTTTTTCGAAAACTTCACTACAACTTTGAGCCAAACAACAATGTTTACAAAACTCTTGTAAATCTAAAGAATACCTCTAACCCTTGTAGCAACCAGCCACAGGCTGTTGCGACAACTTCAAGTTAACTCTAATTTGAATTATACAACCCAAGTACCTCTTACAATTTGCTTCAAAGAAAGTTGAAAGGTACAACTCAATAGCCGTGCTATAACTGAACTAGAATAAAAGACAAGACACGTGGAACTAGTTCTTCTATCTGGTTCATGTAGCTTCAGGTTCGTACTTCTTGAAACACACATGAATTGCTTGCAAAATGCCTTGTTATTTTGCTCTCAATTCTTGCTTAACTTCAGCATGTGTGCGTCACCTGTAAAAGAGAACACAACTGATATATATAGAGTTAGTAGAATTAGGATTAACTAGAAACCATATGCTTTACTCTTCCTTGGTGGAAGAGTTCTAGTTAACTTCAATCTCTAACTCTTTCCTTATCTAGGATAGAGTTCTCTTCAAGTAAGGAGTCCTGCTCTTTATTAATTATGAAAGATTTTCGTTTAGGGATTATTAGATGTAACCACTTATACTTATCACTTGCACGTGCATGCCTATTATTTGAATCAGACCCTACCATGTGTACACTGTCCATGGACTTGGTTCATGCATGTGTTCCTTTGTCAATCATCAAAATTAATATCACTCAGGCCAACAAATTTCATCTTTTTGATGATGACAAACTCTGTGCTTTTCAGAAATATGGAACCTGTTTCAACTCAGCTCAATATCAAACACAATATCATAACACTTTTCATTTAAAGTCACAAATCATCAAGGACTAGGTTCATTAGGTTATAAACATTACAGTCCAAAGTAAAAGAAAACATTATCTTCCCCCTTTTAGTGTCATCGAATGTTGCATAATTAAGTTACGTAACCAGATTTTAGCAAATTTTACTCATTACCACCAAGGCTACTTCAAATGCAATCATGGATTCAATATTCTCTTATCAATCTAAAGATATTAGCCATCTAAGAAAAATCAACAAATAATTAGAGCAAAAGTAATGAATATTATTGATAACATTCTTCCATAAAGCATAAAAAAAATAAAAGCATAGAACCATGAGCATAAAAAACAAAAAACAATCCCACTTGGATCACTGGTTACAAACTGGGCTAGGAAGGGTCTAGGACTAGGAAGATCAGGTTCTTGGTTCCTGGCCTGAAGCAGCTCCAACATGTCTTAAAGAATTCCCTCATTCTTCTCTTTCTCCTTTGTAAGCTCAGACTTGAGAGAGTCTCTCTAAGCTTCTACTTCAGCTAGTCTAAGCTTCTACTTCAGCCAGTTTTGCTTCAGCCTTTAAGTCTACAAAATTTGATGTAGTTTGGAGTTGATTTTGATAGGATTCAGACGTTTAGTTGTAATTTTAGAAATTCTTGAACTTTACTTTGGAATTCATGCATTTTACTGTTCAGTTTTAGATGTTATTTTTGTGTTTATATTGCGTGAGCAAGTTCGTATGATGTTTTTAGACTTGTGCAGATGTTTAGGTTGGAACCTCGAGGGCTTGGATGAGTTTCGGACATGTTCCAGAATGGTTTTGAACTAAAATTTGACTGCTGGTGTTACTGGTGCTTAGGTATCGCAATTGCAAGCACCAATATCGCAATTGGGATCAATTGTCGCAATTGCAGCATCCCCTTTGCATTTGTGAAGTCTGCCATATTTGCCTTGATTCACATTGCGAATATTTGTTCGCATTTGCCAAACTCCCATCTTTGCATTTGCGAAGCCTTTTCTCGCAAATGCGAGGTTTCATGAGGCTGTCAGGGTTTGCAAATGCGAGCTCTGCTCCGCAATTGCAAGGATTCGTAAATGGTACCCTGTGTTGCAAATGCGACATCTGCAGCTTGTTAAAGGGCTGGGAGACGGGAGTTTTGAACTCATTCTCTCAATTTTGAACCCTAGATTCGGTAGGAGGCAATTTGGAGAGGGGATTTTCACCTACAAACCTTGGGTAAGTGAATCTAATCCATTTCTAATCATATTCCATCAACATTTCTTAGATTTTAACATCAAAATCATGGGAATCAAAGTAAAAATTTGTGAAATTTTGTCAAGTTTTGAAAAATAAGAAATTAAGTTTTGAGAGTCGATTTGGTCTCGGATTTTGAAACTAATCACATATTAACTCTTGGGGTCATGGGTAGACGGAATCTACCATTGGACCTGGGTTTTGACCGGGCGAGCCCCATGTTGACTTTTGTTGACTTTTTGAAAAAGTGTAAAGATCTTAGCTTTATCTATTGAAATTGAATTCCCTAGCATTGTTTGAAGATATTAAGTCAATTTTAGTTAGATTTGAGCTATGTGGAAGAAGATTTTAAGCGAAAAGCTATTTTCGAATGTTGAATTGGTCTAGTGGAGGTAAGTGTCTTACCTAACTTCGTGTGGGAGAACTACCTCTTAGGATTGGTATTGTTTGATTCAATTGTGCTAAGTGAAATCCGTGTACGCAAGGTGACGAGTGGGTACACGGGTTATACGTGGTATTTGATCGATTTAGATTACTCAGACTATTTCCATTATTTAATAAAATGCCATATCATGTTCTTATTCTCTTAGCCAATCTACCCTTACGTGTGTTAGTATGTCCTTACATGCCTTAAATGATTTCGTTAACACCTTTTCTACCTCCTAATTCATAATTTTCTCTCATGCTTTAGTTGAACTTGTTGCCTCTTTTATTGTCACATGCTATCTCTGAGTTGTTGATTATCATTATTTGAAGTCATTATACATGTTATCCCTTTCGTTATTGATTATCATTAATTGAAGTTATTGTTCATGTTACCTCTTTCATTGTTGATCACCATTACTTGAAGTTATTGTTCATGTTATCTTTTTCATTGTTAACTCCCATTATTTAAAGTCATTGCTACACATTATCTCTTCTATTGTGAGTTATTCTTATTTAACATCGTGGTTATGCATTGTCTCTCATTGATGAGTTACTGATGTTGAAGTGGTGAAAGTCGTTATTACGTTGAGGCGAAATTGTTGTTGTTGAAACATCTCTCTTTTGAGCATTTTACATTCATTGTTGTTGTTGTTGTTGATATTCTTGTACCCGTTGTGGTGGAGCCGTTGGCTATTGTTGTTGAAGTATTAATATTGTGGATTATTGGCAAAGTGTGATATATGGGCACATGTGGCGTGAGTCGTTATTATAATGTAATATTGATGCGCATGCGCCATTATGAGGCTTGGGGTTGATGTGCATGTGGCGATATAAGGTAGGACTTATGCGCGTGTTTCTTGTAGGGGAACTACGTGAAGCCACGTGGTGTCATAGGGTGGTATAACGTGCGTGTAGCTATTTCGGGAAAACTTTTTCAATATTTGGTTCAAATGTAAGGCTCACGCAGAGGTACAAGGAAAGATTATGACTGAAATAGAGAAATAAAAATACGAGGCGGTACCTCAGTTGTGATTCATTATACCTGAGGCGGTACCTCAATGTTGTTGTTTATTTCATGTAGCAAAGAATTTTAGTGGGAACATTTCTTGTTGATTCACTCTTTATTGTTCTTGCAGTTGTTATCCGTATATGATCATGGTAGTTCTCTGTAGTTGCTTCTCTTATGCTATCTCCATGTTTAATTTCCGGTATTAGTTCATGTTACTATCTTGTTTCGTATCAGTTATTTCTCCACTTTCCATTATATATTCGTATTACATTTTCATACTACTTATTTATATCCTAGTAGGTGCCTTGACCTGGCCTCATTACTACTCTACTGAGGTTAGGCTTGATACTTACTAGGTACTTTTGTGGTGTACTCATACTACGCTTCTGCACATTTTTGTGCAGATCCAGGTACGTCTGCCCGTGCCGGATGCTAGAGTTGATTGAGTTGCTACTTGGGAGACTTCAATGTATACCTGCTCCACTTCCGCAGGCCTTGGAGTCACCTTCCCTTTTAATCTGTTTATAGTTGTAGTTCTTTCAGACATGATGTAGTAGTTATCATAGTGTTACTCTATAGAGTTTATGACTTAGTTCCACCGGTTTTGGGGAGCGTATTGTTGACATTATGTTTTGTATCAGAAGGTTGTATTAGTTATTCAGCTTTGTTTTAGTATTTTGACAATTGTTTCTGCCAAATTATTATTATTTGTTAGGCTAACCTAGTCGTAAAGACTAGGTGCCATCGCGACATCCAAAAGAGGGAAATTGGGATCGTGACAAGTTGGTACCAGAGCTCTAGATTCATAGGTGTTAAGAGTCATAAGTAGGTTTAGTATAGTCTTGCGGATCGGTACGGAGATGTCTGTACTTATCTTCGAGAGGCTACAGAACTGTTAGAAAAACTTCACTTCTTTGATTCCTTATTGTGCGAGTTGGTTGACTTCGAACACTGAATCTTTGACTTTCAATTCTCTCACAGATGGTGAGGACACACATTAATGGATCCGAAAATCAGATACCCGCGCTCCCTACTAGAGCAGCGAGAGGTCGAGGAGGGCACATGGTGCAGCCAGAGCCCTTGCCCGAGATGCGACGGAGGAGCCACCAGTAGCTCCAGTTGAGGGACAGGGACCTGAGCTGTTGCCACCCCAACACTTCAGTAGAACCTCATTGAGTTCTTGAGCATGCTCGGTACCTTAGCTCATGCGAGGTTGATTCAACTTGCACCTGCCACATCTCAGGGTGGGAAGGAGCACAGACTCCCGCAGCCCGTACCCCAGAGCAGCGGGTCCAGGTTGATTAAGTTCCAGAGGTTATACCGATACAGCCTGTTGCTCCAGTTTGGCCCGTGGTTAGCGTAGCAACATTTGAGTAGGAGCAGCTTAGGCTCGAGAGGTTCAAGAAGTACCACCCTCCTTATTTCAGTAGTTTAGCTTCAAAGGATGCACAAGGTTTTCTTGAGGACTGCCACGGTATTCTCCGCACTATAGGTATCGCGGAGTCGAGCAGGGTTTCTTTCACTACTTTCTAGCTGTCTGGAGCGGCATACTAGTGGTGGCGAGTTACGAGTGACGAGCTCGAAACACACACTTAGATTATGCTGGCTAGTTAAAGATAGTATAGTATAATACCGTATCCACAGGGATTAGAGTTAAACAATATTTTCTTGGTTTCTGGCTTGATTGCTATCTAGGAGAATCAACAATCGAGATTTATAATATTAATAACTAAAATTAACTAAGAATCTAAAGCTATTGACTAATGATTATCGAAACAAGGAATAAGCAAAGAAGGTTATCAATGAGAGAAGATAGGGTTTTGATAGGACAGGTGCAAGATAATTATTTAGAATCTAACTCTATATAATTCACTTCTAATGTTTAAGTGAGTCTGTCAAATTCACTCAGATATTAGTTCAATCGTTCAGCAAATACTCCTCTCTCAATTAAGTCTTAACCTTACAAGATGAACCAATTTAAGCACGTGAAGATATGAAAAAATGCGTAGTGGATTGGTCTTTAGGAGAACCTCTCTCGATTATCCTCCTAACTTGGTTTAATCAATGATTCGACAAGCCTCTTTCGATTACTAAGAATAATTAATGAATTCAACCAACAATATAATGCAAAGATATCACAAGTTATGCCTTTCTCGATTACATGAACAAGTGAATATAGATGCAACGATTAAATCATCCAAAACGATTCAATACATAAAACTATAGTTATAATCCAAAAATAAATATCGATACACCAAATCCATCAAACCCTAAAGGGAACTACTCCATAGATATGGAGCAATTCAATCACAAATATGTTTAAACTAAAGAAAAACATAAAACGATCCAAACTCGGGTCTTGAGTGAGGATTGAATGATTAAATCCTTGTGCTTTTTCTTCTCCAACTCCTCTTCAGCCTCCTTAGGTCTCCAATATGTCTAAAAGTCCAGAAAATAATGTTTGTCCATGTATTTATACCAAGTAGAGACGGGTCCAGACGAAATCACCTTATCCTAGCCGAAATAGGATATTTACTCTGTAAAAATACACAGGCACGCCGCATAGGGCGACGTGCTATCCGGGGCATTAGTGGGGAAATATAGAGAGTTGATTTCTGATAGACAGCAGGAAAATGGGCAGCGACAGTGCCCCATGAGCCACAACAGTGGGGATTTCTCAGAGTACGGATTTTTCTTGTGTTTTAATGTCCAGACTTGGTCCTCGACCCCCTAACATGATCCTGGATTAATCCCTTAGGCTTTTACTCTGAATTCAAAGCTCCAAATCACTGAAATTCATTCCATAACATTTACATAGCTCGGAATCACTCCTACAAGGCATAAAATACATAATAAGTGCAAAACACTATCAATTAAAGCTCAAAAACCAATAAAGTGCAGTAAATTGGAGTGCAATAAGCGACTAAAATACGAGATTATAGCCTACCATCAGCGAGTGTACGAGGAGGGTAGCCCAGCCGAGGCAGCTTCACTTACATGTACTCGGTTTTTAAAGTTATTCTTGAGAGAGTTTGTCCCTCAGGCCCTTCGAGATGCATGGCACATAGAGTTTGAGCAGCTGTGCCAGGGTACTATGACAGTGTCGGAGTATGCTTTCTAATTCATTGATTTGTCTAGACATGCGCCTGCCTTGGTTTCTACAGCTAGAGAGCGAGTCCGTCAATTTATCGAGGTGCTCAACTATGGTATAAGATTTAGCATGGCTAGAAAGTTAAAGACAGATACTCCATATCAATAGGTAGTTGAGATTGCAAGGAGGTTCGAGGGTATGCGGGGCTGTAAGAGAGATGATAGGGAGACCAAGAGGCCTGGTGGTACAGGAGGATTTAGTGGTGGTCATGCTGTAGCTGCATCCAGTCATGGTAGAGGCTATGTGAGTTGTCCAATTCATTAAGCACTTCCAGCTTTTAGTGGTGTTCCAGTTGTTCCAAGGTCTCAGGTTGCTCACTTTGCTCAGCCACTTTGTAGTGCACCTCCTTCACGGGGTGACTTCAGCGGTCAGTCTAGCCGACCAGACTTGAGCTAGTCCCAGTAGCCACGCCCATTGAGAGATTGCTTTAAGTGTGGTGATACCTGCCACATGGTTAGAAACTTCCCCAGACTTAGGAGGGGTGCACTTCCATAGGCTACTCAAGCTCCACGAATTCAGTTAGGTCCACAGACATCTCAGGCCATAGTTGCTGCCCCAGTTGCCGCTCCACCTGCACAACAACAGTTATGGTTCCGGTTTGCCATAGAGATGCATCAGTCTTATTTGATCCGGGATCCACATATTCATATGTGTCATCTTACTTTGCTCTGTACTTGGATATGTCTCATGATTCTTTAACTTCTCCTATTTATGTGTCTACGCCTGTGGGGGATTCTATTGTTGTAGACTGTGTGTATCGGTCGTGTTTAGTTGTTATTAGTGGTTTCGAGACCCGAGTTGATCTATTGTTACTTAGTATGGTAGATTTTGATGTTATCTTGGGTATGGACTGATTGTCGCCCTATCTTGCTATTCCAAATTGTCACGTCAAGACTATGAGGCTCGCTATGTCAGGTTTACCACAATTGGAGTGGAGGGGTGCATTAGATTATCTTGCTAGTAGCGTTGTGTCATTTCTGAATGCTCAGTGGATGGTTGAGAAGGGGTGTGATGCGTATATAGCCTTTATGAGAGATATCAATGCTGATACTCCTATCATTGCGTCAGTCTAGTAGTGAGAGACCTTCCAGATGTATTTCCAGCGGATCTTCCGGGCATGCCGCCCGATAGGGAGATCAATTTTGGTATTGACTTGTTGTTGGGTACTCAACCCATTTCTATTTCACCATATCGTATGGTCATAGCGGAGCTGAAGGAGTCAAAGGAACAGTTGCAAGAGTTGCTTGATAAAGGTTTCATTCGGCCTAGTGTGTCGATATGGGGTACTCCGGTCTTGTTTGTGAAGAAGAAGGTTGGTTCTATCTGCATGTGTATTGATTATCAGTAGTTGAATAAGGCTATAGTGAATAACAGGTATCCATTGTTACGCATTGATAACTTGTTTGATCAGCTTCAAGGTGTCAGAGTGTTCTCAAAGATTGATTTGTGGCCAGGTTATCACCAGCTAAAGATTTGGGAACCGGATATTCTGAAGATTGCCTTTAGGACTCGGTATGACCACTACGAGTTCCTTGTGATGTCATTTTGGCTGACCAATGCCCCCGTAGTACTTATGCACCTGATGAATAGTGTATTTCAGCCTTATCTTGATTACTTCGCCATTGTGTTTATTGACAAATATCTTGGTGTACTCCCGCAATCAGGAAGATCATAAGCAGCACTTGAGGATTGTGCTCTAGACCTTGAGAGAGAATAAGTTGTATGCAAGATGGTAGGGTGATTGCCTATGGGTCTTGATAGTTAACGACCCATGAAAAGAATTATCAAGTCTATGACTTGGAGTTGGCAACCATTGATCATGCATTGAATATAAGGCGTCATTATTTGTACGGTGTCCCTTGTGAGGTCTTTACCGACCACCAGAGTCTACAGCATCTGTTCAAACAGAAAGATCTTAACTTGCGTCAAGGGAGGTGGTTAGAGTTACTTAAGGACTATGATATCACCATTCTACATCATCTCAAAAAGGCCAATGTGGTAGATGATGCCTTGAGTTGAAAGGTGGAGAGTTTGGGTAGTTTAGCATATCTACCGGTAGTGGACATGCCATTAACATTGGAGGTTTAGACCTTAGCTAACTAGTTTGTTAGATTGGATATTATGGAGCCCAGTAGAGTTCTTGCCTGCGTGGTTTCTCGGTCTTCTTTATGTGACCGTATCAGAGAGTGCCAATATGACAACCCCTATTTGCTTTTCCTCAAGGACATGGTTCAGCATGGCGATGCCAAAGAGGTTACTATAAGAGATGACAGTGTATTGCGGATGTATGGACGATTATATGTGCCCAATGTGGATGGTTTGCATGAGTTGATTCTTCTGGAGGCCCACAGTTCGCGGTACTCCATTTATCTGGGTGACACTAAGATGTATTAGGACTTTGAGGCAGCACTATTGGTGGAGGAGAATGAAGAAAGACATGGTAGAATATGTAGCTTGGTGCCTAAATTGTCAGCAGGTGAAGTATGGTCATTAGCGGCCAAGCGGTTTGTTTCAACGACTTGATATTCCCAAGGGGAAATGGGAGTGTGTCACCATGGAATTCATTGTTGGGCTCCCACGGACTCAGAAGAAGTTTGACACGGTATGGGTGATTGTACATGTTGACCAAGTCGGCTCATTTCATTCGGGTAGTGACTGCCTATTCTTCAGAGTAGCTGGCTAAGGTTTATATCTGTGGATTGTCCCACTTCATGGCGTACCAGTATCCATCATCTCTAATCGGGGTACATAGTTCACATCGCATTTCTGGAGAGCTGTACAGTGTGAGTTAGGAACATGGGTTGAGTTGAGCACAACATTTCACCCTTAGACAAATAGACAGTCCGAGTGCACTATTTAGATATTGGAGGATATGCTTAGCTCCTGTGTTATGGATTTTAGGGGTTCTCGGGATCAATTCATGCCAATTGCAGAGTTTGCCTACAACAACAACTACCAGTCAAGTATTCAAATGGCTCCCTAATAGGCCCTATATGGGAGACGGTGTCGTTCTCCAGTTGGGTGGTTTAAGCTGAGAGAGGCTAAGCTATTAGGACAGATTTGGTTCGAGATGATTTGGAGAAGGTTAAGATGATCCAGGATCAGTTTCATACAGCCCAATCTAGATAGAAGTGTTATGCGAATCGGAAGGTTCGCGATGTCGCATTCATGGTTAGAGAGCGAGTCTTGCTACGGGTTTCACCCATGAAGGGTGTGATTAGGTTGGGAAGAAGGGCAAGTTGAGCCCTAGGTATATTGGAGCTTTTGAGATCCTTGAGAGGATTGGAGATGTAGCCTACAAGCTTTTTTTGCCACCTAGATTATCTGTGGTTCATCCGGTGTTCCATGTCTCTATGCTCCGAAAGTATTATGGTGATCCGTCCCATGTTTTATACTTTAGCACAGTCCAACTGTACGAGAATTTGACTTATATTGAGGAGCATGTGGTGATCTTGGACAGACAGGTCCAAAAGTTAAGATCAATAGATATTGCTTCAGTGAAGGTTCAATAGAGGGGTCATCCAGTCGAGGAGGCAACCTGGGAGACCGAGCGGCATGCGAAGTCATTATCCTCATCTCTTCATCACTTTAGGTGTGTCCTTATGCACGTTCGAGTACGAACGTTTGTTTTAAAAAGGGGAGAATGTAATGACCCGATCGGTCATTTTGTGTAAGTGTGCCCCGTTACCCCTTTAATTGCTTCACACATATGTGTTTATGATTTTATGACTTGCGGGGTTGATTAGTTTCATTCCGGAAAGATTTCGGGTAGATTTAGACCCTTGATTATTGACTTGGAAGTTTAAATTAGAAAATGTTGACCAAACTTCGACTTTTTTGAAAACGACCCTAGAACTGTGTTTTTATGGCTTCAATAGTTTCGTATCGTGATTTCAGACTTAGGCGTATGCTTGAAATTGATTTTGGAAGTCCGTAAGTTGATCTATGTTGATTTGCCGAAATTTGAAGTTGAAATGCTTGACCGTAGGTTGACTTTTAGCTATCGAGCTCGGAATTTGATTTTGGGACTCAAAATAAGTCCTTTATGATATTTAGAACTTGTTTGCAAAATTTGGTGTCGTTTGGAGTTGATTTAATAGGATTTGGACGTTTAATTGTAATTTTATAAATTCTTAAACTTTACTTCGGAATTCATGCGTTTTAGTGTTCAATTCGTAGTTTTAGATGTTATTCTTGTGTTTTGATTGCGTGAACAAGTTCGTATAATGTTTTTAGACTTGTGCGGATGTTTGAATTGGAGCACCGAGGGCTTGAATGAGTTTTAGACATGCTCTGGAATGGTTTTGAAGAAAAATTTGACTACTGGTGCTCAGGCATCGCAATTGCGAGTACCGGCATCGCAATTGCGAGTACCGGCATCGCAATTGTGAAGGTGACAATGGGGGCTTAGTTGTCGCAATTGCGACATCTTCTTCCCATTTGCGAAGTTTGCAAAATTTTGCCTTGGTTCGCAATTGCAAATATTTGTTCGCATTTTCCAAACTGCCAGCTTCGCAATTGCGAAGCCTTTTCTCACAATGCGAGGTTGCATGAGGTTGTCAAGGTTCACAAATATGAGCCCTGGTCCGTAATTGTGAGGTTTAAACCCTAGACTTGGTAGGTCCATAACATTTACATAACTCAGAATCACTCCTACAAGGCATAAAATATATAATAAGTGCAAAACATTATCAATTAAAGATCAAAACCAATAAAGTGAAGTAAACTGGAGTGCAATAAGTGACTAAAATACGAGATTATAGCCTACCATCATCGAGTGTACGAGGTGGGTAGCCCAGCCGAGGAAGCTTTACTTACATGGAATCGATTTTCAAAGTTATTCTTGAGAGAGTTTATCCTTCAGACCCTTCAGGATACATGGCACACAGAGTTTGAGCAGCTGCGCCAGGGTACTCTGACAGTGTCAGTGTATGCTGTCTGATTTTGTGATTTGTCTAGACATGCACCTGTCTTGGTTTCTACAGTAAGAGAGCGAGTCCGTCCATTTATCGAGGGGATCAACTATGGTATTAGATTTAGCATGGCTAGAGAGTTAAAGACAGATACTCCATATCAACAAGTCGTTGAGATTGCAAGGAGGTTGGAGGGTATGCAGGGCCGTAAGAGAGATGATAGGGAGACGAAGAGGCCTCGTGGTACGGGAGGATTTAGTGGTGGTCACACTGCAGCTACATCCCGTTATGGTAGAGGCTATGTGAGCCGTCCAGTTCATTCAGCACTTCCAGCCTTTAGTGATGCTCCGATTGTTCCAAGGTCTCAAGTTGCGCACTTTGTCAGCCACTTTCTAGTGCACCTCCTTCACGGGATGCCATTAGCAGTCAGCCCAGCCGACCAGACCTGAGCTAGTTCCAGCAGCCACGCCCACTGAGAGATTGCTTTGGGTACGGTGATACCTGCCACTTGGTTAGAGATTGCCCCAGACTTAGGAGGGGTGCACCTTCATAGGCTACTCAAGCTCCACAGATTCAGTTAGGTCCACAGATATCTCAGGCCATAGTTGCTGCCCCAGTTGCCGCTCTACCCGCACAACTAGCTTGGGGTGGGGAACGGGTGGGTAGAGGTTACCCTAGAAGGGGAGGTCATGCTAGATTCTATCCTTTACTGAGTAGGATAGAGGCAGTTGCTTCAGACTCAGTCATTACAGGTATTATTCCAGTTTGCCATAGAGATGCATCAGTCTTATTTGATCTAAGATCCACTTATTCAGATGTGTCATCTTACTTTGCTATGTATTTGGATATATCTCGTGATTCTTTAAGTTCCCATGTTTATATGTCTGCGTCTATTGGGGATTCTATTGTTGTAGACCGTGTATCGGTCGTGTTTAGTTGTTATTGGTGGTTTTGAGACTAGAGTTGATCTATTATTACTTAGTATGATATACTTTGATGTTATCTTGCGCATGGACTGGTTGTTGCCTAATCATGCTATTCTAGATTGTCGTGCCAAGACTATGACACTGACTATGCCAGGTTTACCACGGTTGGAGTGGAGGGGTGCATTAGATTATCTTCTTAGTAGGATTGTGTCATTTCTAAAGTCTTAGTGGATGGTTGAGAAGGGGTGTGATGCTTATCTAGCCTTTATGAGAGATATCATTGCTGATACTCCTATCGTTGTGTCAGTTCTGGTAGTGAGAGACTTTCCATATGTATTTCCGGCGGATTTTCCGGGTATGCCGCCCGATAGGGATATTGATTTTGGTATTGACTTGTTGTCGGTTACTCAACCCATCTCTATTCCACCATATCGTATGGCCCTAGCGGAGCTGAAGGAGTTAAAGGGATAGTTGTAAGAGTTACTTGATAAGGGTTTCATTCAGCCAAGTGTGTCGACGTAGGATGCTCCGGTCTTGTTTGTGAAGAAGGACGATGGTTCTATGCGTATGTGTATTGATTATCAGCAGTTGAACAAGGTTACAGTGAAGAACATATATCCATTGCCATGCATTGATGACTTGTTTGATCAGCTTCAGGGTGCCAGAGTGTTCTCAAAGATTGATTTGCGGTTAGGTTATCACCAGCTGAAGATTCAGGATCCGGATATTCCAAAGACTGCCCTTAGGACTCGGTATGGCCACTATAAGTTCCTCGTGATGTCATTTGGGCTGACCGACGCCCCCGTAGCACTTATGCACCTGATGAATAGTGTATTTCAGCCTTATCATGATTCATTCGTCATTGTGTTTATTGACAAGATCTTGGTGTATTCCCAAAATTGGGAAGATCATGAGTAGCACCTGAGGATCATGCTCTAGACCTTGAGAGAGAATAAGTTGTATGCAAAATTCTCAAAGTGTGAATTGTGGCTTGATTCGGTAGCGTTTTTAGGTCATGTGGTGTCTAGTGAGGGGATTAAGGTAGATCCAAAGAAGATTGAAGCAGTGCAGAGTTAGCCCAGGCCATCTTTAACTACTGAGATCCAGAGTTTCCTTGGTTTGGCGAGGTATTATCGTTGTTTCATAGAGGATCTCTCATCTATTGGCGCACGTACGACCAAGTTGACCCAGAAGAGTGCTCCGTTCAGATAGTCCGAGGAGTGTGACGAGAGCTTTCAAAAGCTCAAGAATGCTTTGACTACAGCCCCAATGTTGGTGTTGCCTACGAGCTCAGGGTCCTACTGTATATTATGATGCATCATGTGTTGGCCATGGAGCGGTGCTGATGCAAGATGGAAGGGTGATTGCCTACGCGTCTAGATAGCTAAAGACCCATGAAAAGAATTATCTAGTCCATCTAGCGGAGCTGAAGGAGTTAAAGGAATAGTTGCAAGAGTTGCTTGATAAGGGCTTCATTCAGCCTAGTGTGTCAAAGTGGGGTGCTCCGGTCTTGTTTGTGAAGAAGAAGGATGGTTCTATGCACATGTGTATTGATTATCAACAGTAGAACAAGGTTGCAGTGAAGCACAAGTATCCATTGCCACACATTGATGACTTGTTTGATCAACTTTGAGGTGCTAGAGTGTTCTCCAAGATTAATTTGCGGTCAGGTTATCACTAGCTGAAGATTCGGGATCTGAATATTCTGAAGATAGTCTTTAGGATTCGATGTGGCCACTGCGAGTTCCTCGTGTGTCATTTGGGTGGACCAACACCCTCGTAGCACTTATGCACCTGATGAATAGTGTATTTAAGCCTTATCTTGATTCATTCGTCGTTATGTTTGTTGACGACATCTTGGTGTACTCCCGCATTCGGGAAGATCATGAGCAGCACTTGAGGATCGTGCTCTAGACCTTGAGAGAGAATAAATTGTATGAAAAATTCTCAAAGTGTGAATTGTGGCTTGATTCAGTGGCATTTTTGGGTCATGTGGTGTCTAGTGATCAGATTAAGGTAGATCCGAAGAAGATTGAAATAGTGCAGAGTTAGCCCAGACCGTCTTCAACCACTGAGATCTAGAGTTTCTTTGGTTTGGTGGGGGGTATTATCGTTGTTTCATAGAGGGTCTCTCATCTATTGCCGCACCTATGACCAAGTTGACCCAGAAGAATGCTCTTCAGATGGTCCGAGCAGTGTGAGGATAGCTTTCAAAAGCTCAAGACTGCATTGACTACAACCCCAATATTGGTGTTGACTACGAGCTAGGGGTCCTATATTGTGTATTGTGATGCGTCACGTGTTGGCCATGGCACGGTGTTGATGTAAGGTGGTAAGGTGATTGCCTACGCGTCTAGATAGCTAAAGACCCATGAAAAGAATTATCTAGTCCATCTAGCGGAGCTGAAGGAGTTAAAGGAACAGTTGCAAAAGGGCTTCATTGGGCCTAGTATGTCAATGTGGGGTGCTCCGGTCTTGTTTGTGTAGAAGAAAGATGGTTCTATGCGCATGTGTATTGATTATCAGTAGTAGAACAAGGTTGCAGTGAAGCACAAGTATCCATTACCACACATTGATGACTTGTTGGTCAGCTTCAGGGTGCCAGATTCTCAAAGATTGATTTGCGGTCAGGTTATCACCAGCTGAAGATTCAGGATCCGAATATTCCGGAGACTGCCTTTAGGACTCGATATGGCCACCACGAATTCCTCGTGATGTCATTTGGGCTGACAACGCCCCCTAGAACTTATGCACCTGATGAATAGTGTATTCCGCCTTATCTTGATTCATTCGTCATTATGTTTATTGATGACATCTTGATGTACTACCACAATTGGGAAGATCATGAGCAACACTTGAGGATCGTGCTCTAGACCTTGAGAGAGAATAAGTTGTATGTAAAATTCTCAAAGTGTGAACTCTGGCTTGATTCTGTGGCATTTTTGGGTCATGTGGTATCTAGTGAGGGGATTAAGGTAGATTTGAAGAAGATTGAAGCAGTGCAGAGTTTGCCTAGACCGTCTTCAGTCACTAAGATCCAGAGTTTCCTTGGTTTGGCGAGGTATTATTGTCGTTTCATAGAGGGCTTCTCATGTATTGCCGCACCTACGACCAAGTTAACCCAGAGGAGTGCTCCGTTCAGATGGTCCGAGGAGTGTGAGGCGAGCTTTCAAAAGCTCAAGACTGCTTTGGCTACAGCCCCAGTGTTGGTGTTGCCTAAGGGCTGGGGGTCCTATACTGTGTATTGTGATGCGTCACGTGTTGGCCATGGTGTGGTGTTAATGCAAGACGGTAGGGTAATTGCCTACGTGTCTAGATAGCGAAAGACCCATGAAAAGAATTATCTTCCATGACTTGGAGTTGGCAACCATTGTTCATGCATTGAATATCTGGCGGCATTTTTTTTACGGTGTCCCTTATAAGGTCTTTACCGACCACCAGAGTCCACAACATTTGTTCCAATAGAATGTTCTTAACTTGTGTCAGCAGAGGTGGTTAGTGTTACTTAAGGACTGTGATATCACCATTCAATAACATCCCCCGAAGGCCAATGTGGTAGACGATGCGTTAAGTGGAAAGGCGGGGAGTTTGGGTAGTTTAGCATATCAACCGGCATTGGAGGTTCAAACCTTAGCCAACTAGTTTGTTAGATTGGATATTTTGGAGCCCAATCAAGTTCTTGCCTGCATCGTTTCTCGTTCTGCTCTATATGACCATATCAGAGAGCGCCAATGTGACGACCCCCATTTGCTTGTCCACAAGGACACGGTTCAGCATAGCGATGCCAAAGAGGTTACTATCAGAGATGATGGTGTACTGTGGATGTAGGGCCGGTTATGTGTGCCCAATGTGGATGGTTTGCATGAGTTGATTCTCTAGGAGGTCCACAGTTCTCTAGGTGCCGCTAAGATGTAATAGGACTTGAGGAAGCACTATTGGTGGAGGAGGATAAAGAAAGACATAGTGGAATATGTAACTCTGTGCCTAAATTGTCAGCAGGTGAAGTATGAGCATTAGCGGCCAGGCGGTGTGCTTCAACGACTTGAGATTCCCAAGTGGAAATGGGAGCATTTCACCATGGACTTCATTGTTGGGCTCCCACGGACTCAGAAGATGCTTGACGCGATATGGGTGATTATGGAGAGGTTTACCAAGTTGGCTCAATTCATTCCGGTAGTGACTGCCTATTCTTCAGAGCAGCTACTCAGGTTTATATCCCCGAGATTGTCTGACTTCATGGCATACAGTATCCATCATCTCTGGCTAGGGTACGCAGTTCACATCGCATTTCTGGAGAGCTGTACAACGTGATTTAGGTACACAGGTTGAGTTGAGTACAATATTTCACTCTCAGATGAACAGACAGTCCGAACGCACTATTTAGATATTGGAGGATATGCTTCGCGCCTATGTTATGGATTTAGGGGTGCTTGGGATCAGTTCTTTCCAATTGCGGAGTTTTCCTACAACTAAAGCTACCGGTCGAGTATTCAAATGGCTCCTTAAGAGGCCCTATATGAGAGACGGTGTCATTCTCTAGTTGGGTGGTTTGAGCCGGGATAGGCTAAGTTATTAGGCACAGATTTGGTTCGAGATGCTTTGGAGAAGGTTAAGATGATCCAGGATTGGTTTCATACAGCCCAATCTAGATAGAAGGGCATGCAGATCGGAAGGTTGGCGATGTTGCCTTCATGGTTGGAGAGCGAGTCTTGCTCCGGGTTTCACCCATGAAGGGTGTGACTAGTGTTCGGGAAGAAGGGCAAGTTGAGTCGTAGGTATATCGAACCTTTTGAGATCTTTGAGAGGATTGGAGAGGTGGCCTACAAGTTTGCTTTTCTACCTAATTTATTTGCTGTTCATCCGGTGTTCCATGTCTCTATGCTCCGAAAGTATTATGGTGATCCGTCCCATGTTCTAGACTTCAGCACAGTCCAACCGGATGAGGATTTGACTTTAATTGAGGAGCCTGTGGCGATCTTGGACAGATAGGTCTGGAAGTTAAGATCAAAAGATATTGCTTCAGTGAAGGTTCAATAGTGGGGTCATTCGATCGAGGAGGCAACCTAGAAGACCGAGCGACATGCGTAGTCATTATCCTCATCTATTCACCACTTCAGGTATGTCCTTATGCACGTTCGAGTATGAACGTTTGTTTTAAGGGGGAAAATGTAATGACCCGATTAGTCATTTTGTGTAAGTGTGCCGTGTTACCCCATTTATTGCTTCACATATGTGTTTTTGATTTTATGACTTGGGGGGTCGATTAGTTTCGTTCCGGAAGTTTTCGAGTCGATTTAGACCCTTGATTATTGACTTAGAAGTTTAAATTAGAAAATATAAACCAAACTTTGAGTTTTGTGAAAACAACCCCAGAACTGTATTTTTATGGTTCCAATAACTTCATATCGTGATTTCAGACTTGGGCGTATGCTCACAATTGATTTTGGATGTCTGTAGGTTGATGCATGTTGATTTACCGAAATTTAGCAATTTAAAGGAAAAATGCTTGACCGTAGGTTGACTTTTAGCTATCGAGCTCGAAATTTGATTTTGGGACTCATAACCTAGTGTCACAACCTGCCTAATTCTTTAAACTCCTATGTGTTCAGCTTGAATGACTTTGTATCTTTAAGTTTGCTTTGTTGTTCTGCTATTTATTATGAGTTTTTCTCATGCCTTGTTTTGGATTCTCGCACTGAAATTCCTAGGGAATCATCTCTTACCCAGAATTTGCCTTAATGAACTTCTATTGATAATTCCTTTACGTGAACTCTATTTTACCTGCTTACATGAACCATATTTGTTGTCGCAGCGTTTTAACCAAACCTGCTGCTTTGTTCTGGTGCTTAGTCAATCCTGCATTCTTTGGTATTGCTTATGCTTCTAGTTGAATCCCAATACATTTAGGTTCCATGATCATGCATAGTCGACTGGCTTAAGTTCTGAGTCTGTCTGTTCTATTTAACTTTAAGATAATATGTCTTCCTACCATGACACCTTTGGACTTTGAGATTTTGTGTTATACTCAGCATGATTAAGCTTCTCATCATTTTTTTGCTTGCCTGTTTGTCGTGTGTAATTGTTATTTCCTAACTATGACTCTGTTTGACCATTCATGACTTGGACTCCTAGGTTTTAAAATCCTTTTAGGCCAATGTTCCATTCTGAAATCATTATAGAAAACTCAGCATGTTCACCTCGTACGTGCCTAGTATGTTTACACTGTTAATCTAAAATGGCATGTCTCCTTAACTCTCCTAGTGTTATGTCTATCTTTAACATACTCTCACATGCTTAATGATGTAACCTATGTTGTTGCAAATTGAGTCTAGTGACTCTCCTAGTTTCATGTTCTTTGTTTAACCAATACTGTCACTCTTGCTTCTAAAATGCCAATGTGTTTAGGAATCCTGCTAAATGTCATATAACCCCGTCTCTATGAAGTGTTGCTTTAGAACTATTTGGTTGGTTTCCATGTATAGTCTATCAATTTATTTGGTAAATTGGTCAATATTGTAACTATTGGGCTGGATACGAGTCCATGTATAGCTTTGGGTTGTGCAAATGGGCATACTCTCCTGTTTTTGGGAAGTGTTTGGATTTGGGCCTACTATCCGAATAAAAGAGTCTACTGAAGGCCTAGGCAGTGCTGGGGTTAACTTTTCTTAAGTCTACCCTATTTGTTGGGCCTGTAATCATCTTGGTTCTATAATATTCGAAGTTTGTTTCTTTTATTCCTTTTTATCTTTGGTCATGTAATAATTTGTAAATGAACAATGGGGGAGATTAATGAAAGGGGCTGGAGTATTCTAGTGCTTGCATAAAAGGGTAGAAAACATGCCTATAGGGTCTATGTGTTTTATTTGCTATTTCGTTCAGCATGCTTTATATGTTATTTAGTTTAGTGTGTTGTACACTAATAGAAAGCATGCCTATAGGAATCACCCACACACTTCACTTAACTTGTCAAAACGTGTTGGCTCAAGTAATTGCTATATTTGTTTCTATATGTACTACTAGACGCTTCTAGATAGCATGCCTATAGGATGCAATAACACATGTTTTGCTAATGTCCACCTAGATACCATGTATATAGGATTTCAATTAATTAATTAATCAATCGAATGCTTCTATTGCTCTTAGCACGCTGCTCCTTTAGATTTCATGACTATAGGATCTTAATCAATCAATCGACTACTTCTGTTAATTTTATTACACTGCCCCGCCTAGATGACATGCCTATACGGACGAAGTATTATAAAATCAAGTTCAATTGTCAATCCTGCCTATGGGATATTATCACTCGTCTAGAAAGCATGTTTATAAAATCAAATGTCGTTAATTCGGGGCGTTCAAACATTTTTACTACCTCATTGCATAAGCAATTTAGAGATCATGCCTATAAGAGCTTTTTAACGCCTTTAATCTGCCAATTCATTAGTCAAAAATAACAATGATGTTTGTGTGATGCTGGAGATCATAATCGCCTAGAAATTATGCCTATAGGATTTGACAACTATAATGCTTCTTAATTCCCTAAAATATATACTGCCTAAACTGGCCATGTGCTTTCGTTGTTTATGTGTGGAGGCTAATTTGAGCCTTTAATTATCCTTACGTGAAGTCCTATCTGTTTTGGATGCTGCTTAGTTTTTATTATTTTGAGCAACCTAAGTTGAGTCTAGAACCACCAAATAGAGGTCCAAAGCCACTTGGACCATAGGCGTGGGACGGCTAGTTCACGCATAGGGTACGGTTTAGAATTGAATTCGAGTGCCTTTAAGTAAACAACTTCAACATAGTAATTGGGTAGCAGGATATGATAGTCTATGCCCGCTGAATAATATGAGCAACCCTTACCTTAAGGTAGTTGAGATATTATTTATGTTGCACGGGGTGATCGTTTAGACTAAAAAACTTAGGACACCCGCCCTCCCCCCCAATGTATTTTACACTCAGTCATTTAATGTAGATCAATGTGGTTGTATCCTTGTAGTCATTAAGATTTATGCCGATTCTCATATGTTCTAACAAGACTCTTCGACTTCTAAATTTCCTTTATTTATTTGATCACTAGCCTAATTGCATAATCCACATATTTTAAAGTTCCGTCGGGACCCACAGTAGTGTCACGACCCAAAATTCAACTAGTCGTGATGGCACCTAACCCAACCCGTCAGGTAAGCCAATTAACAACTATCCAATTCTAATGAAATTTAATAAGACAATTAAGTGAAAGAAATGAAAATAAAACTGCTTTTATACAAGAATTTCCTAAGGATTGGTAGTACAAATCATGAAGCTTCTAAGATTAGAATTTACAAAACTAGTATGAAATAAATACATCATCTATTCGAAATGTACATAAATAGATTCTATAATTCTAAGGCTACCATGAACAAGAGGCAGCTACAACCGGAATGCAGGTACATCTTCAAATCCGCTCCCGTCGATCACAGCAACGTCAGCAGTCAACATCTGCATGCAAGGTGCAGAAGTATAGTATGAGTACAACCGACCCCATGTACTCAATAAGTAACAAACCTAACTTTAGGTTAAAAGTAGTGACGAGCTGCGACAAGGTTCAAAGTCCAACTCTAATAACCAGTAACAGTCCATAACAATATAATAAAAGGGTACATGAAAATAACTCAGAGGTAGGATGCTTAACTCGTTCACAGTTACGGAAAAATGGACACGCTTTTCAAGCATAACAGTAAATCCCAGATCTTTTTCCCGAAAACCCAAAGCACATGAGTAAGTTTAAAAACTATGATTTGTCCAAAAATCATTCAGCAACAAATAAGATGTTTCATTTTCAGATAGTATGAGGAAAGTACATCTCTATGCCTACATGTCAAGATAAAGGTAAAATCATGAATTTCATAAAATCGGGTAGCAGAAGGAAAAGCATGTCTATGCATGTGTCTCAAGTACGCATGTCAAATGCAATGCATCTCAGTGATAAACTCATGTACTCACACTATCAGAGTACTCGATCTCACTGTCTCGCGTTCTCTCTCACCATGCTCAATACTCAGCACATTCAATCACTCAGCATTGTACAATACCTGCTGCAGCATGCAACCCGATCCACTTATAGCCATAAGGCCCATTGCGACATGCAACTCGATCCACATACATATAGCCACAAGGCTCGTTGCGACGTGCAACCCAATCCACATATATATATAGCCATAAGGCTCGTTGCCGAATGCAACTCAACCCCCACCCCCTCACATATATATATATATATATAATCAACTGCGCTCACTTGGGGTGTGAACAGACTCTGGAGGGGCTCCTTCGGCTCAAGCGCTATAACCCGCACGGACGACTCACATGCTGCACGGACAACTCAAGTTCTATAGTATCAATATCTAGATCCGTACGGACAACTCATGTGCTGCACGAACAACTCATGTGCTATAATATCAATATCTCAAAATCAAGCCCTCGGCCTCGCTCAATCGTCACCCCTCTCCAGTCTCTCGGGCTCACAATGTCATGAAACTAGCCCAAGAATGATGATATGATGTATCAATAAATAACAACCGAGACTGAGATATGATATGCAATGAATGAACATTACTGAGTATGAAATTGCAATGTAAGCAAATAACTCAACAACAGTATTGATCTCAGTGGGTCCCAACAGAATAAGCATGTAGCCGATCACAACTCAATAGCTCTAGTATGTAGAGATTTCATGGTTACAGATAAGCTCAGGTACCTATGCAGTACCCCAGAAATAACATAGTTACGATTCATACGGTGTACGCCCACACGCCCGTCACCTAGCATGTGTGTCACCTCAGCATCAAACGCATAATACGAAATTCTGGGTTTCATACCCTCAGCACAAAGTTTAGAAGTGCTACTTACCTTGAACAAGCCAAATCAAATACCCGGCAAGCCAAATAATGCTCCGCAATGCCATCCCGCGAGTACCGATCTCCGGACGGCTCGAAACTAGCCAAAAGAAACTCAAATACATCAAATGAAGCCCCAAGGAGACAATTCCAAATGATAAAGGTCGAATCTTAATCAAAAATCCGAAATCGACTCAAAATTCCAACCTGGGCCCGCGCCTCGGAACCCGATGAAATCACAAAATCCGACAACCCATTCAATTATGAGTCCAACCATACTAGTTTCACCCAAATTTGACTCTGAATCGACGTTCAAAACCCAAAAATTCGCTTTATGAAATTTTAGACAAAACCCCCAATTTTCTCTTTAAAATTCATAATCCAATTACCAAAAATGGAGATAAAATTTCGAAATATAATCAAAACCGAGTTTAGAACACTTACCCCAATCCTTGTGATGAAATTTGCCTCCAAAATCGCCTCAATCCGAGTCCCACATCTCAAAATATGAACAAAATGAACGAACCCTCGATTTAAATCTTCTGCCCAGTCATTTCTGCTTCTGTGGATACAAGAGCCGCTTCTACAGCGTGGCTTCTATGACACAAGCTCCGCTTCTATAGACTCTACTAGCCAATTGACCCCTGCACCTGCAGATAAAGTATCTACTTCTGCGACATCGCAAGTGCGGCCACCAGCCACACCTGTGCGATACCTCGCTCCTGCACTCCGTCACTTCACACCTATGTATCTGCATATGCGCTCCAAATCGCCGCTTCTGCGGTCTTCCTCTCCGAAGCCTCCTATAGCTTCTGCGATGGACAGCCCGCATCTAAGAATTCTGCGGCCAAGACTCCGCAGATGCGGCTACACCAGTACCGGCAGCTCTTTAACAAGGCAACAAGAGGAAAAATGATCTGAACCACGTCCAAAACTCCTCCGAGCCACTCGGAACCCCATCTAACAAGTCCCATAACATAACACGGACCTACTCGAGGCCTCAAATCGTACATAACAACATCGAAACGATGAATTGCACCTCAAATCAAACTTAAATGAACTTTGAACTTTTAATTTCCAAAACTCATGCCGAAACATATCAAATCAACCTGGAATGAACCCAAATTTTGCATACAAGTCCCATATAGACCTAACAGAATCGTCAAAACCCCAATCTGAGGTCAAATACAAAATAGTCAAACCTGGTCAACTCTTCCAACTTAAAGCTTCAACGATGAAATTCATTCTTCCAAATCGATTCCGAATAACTTGAAAAGCAAAATTGACGATTCACATAAGTCATAATACATCATACGGAGCTACACCTGCCCGTAAACTACCGAGCGAAGTGCAAATGCTCAAAACGACCGATCGGGTCGTTACATCCTCCCCCACTTAAACATTCGTTCTTCTCAAACGTGCCCAAAGTTGTTCCAAAGTCGCCAAACCACCATGTAACCTTACCATGCACATACCAGGGGGTGATCCCATGTCACCCTATTCCATATAGGCCAGACAACGAAACATACTAAAGATCATTACTTCAACCTTAGCCCGTAAACCTTGGAACCCAATTTCCAATACCTGAAATTTCCTACGAGACTCGAATCTCGCTTTCACACACTGTATGAGTCTGACCAAGCTGTATCAAGCCCTAACCATAACCCAAGATGTAATCACATGACATACTACATATCTCAATTATAGCATTAATTTTTAATCACTGTATCAATTAACCTGGTACTGGTAATAAACCTCATATCAAACAAAACCTCATTCTAAAACCTTCGTACACTGTCGATGATGAAAGAAACACGCAGAAACTCATAACCACTTATCAGATCAACAAGTCATGGAACTCCATCTCCTTTGGCAAGACTATAGTCAATTTCTAAGCCGACTTCCGATATTATCCTCCATACATGCTGTAATCAAATCCAATAGTATCCATTCCAGGTCCAATGACCTCATCTCATCAAACACAACCACTCTAGTGACTTGCCACATCAATACAACCTAAAGCCACAACCCGTGCAATCCGTGCACCAATAAGCAACAACCTAAATGTACTCAATCATGGAAAGGAACTCAAACGAGAAAACCATCTCGCAAGTTCAACAAGTACTACCACAATCGCAATGCTATGAACCCATCATACATAGTAGAACTAAGACACACGAATCTAACACGAGGGATCATATCTCAACATATCTCCGCTACAATGTGTGACCCCATCCAAACACTGGTCCATATGAAATACCTCAAGCCACCCTGACCGAAATAAAAAACCACGCGCAATTTGATGTCAAGTACCCAAGATGCATGACCATAACCATGGAGAGACAAATAGCACAATATCACAGTCCGGAAAGAACATAACCAATGTGAAATTACTCATTCCACTCCCTAATACCCATCTCGATCAAATTCCATTATAAGGCCCAAACAGAACCGCATCACGTGTGCTTATAACCAACACATCACAACCCCTCGTAGCATAGAGGAGTAACGCGTAGATCAATAAGCTCAACTCAACCGAATGGCACATCCCTCAACAATAGCAATAGAGAGTGAACCAATCTAACGTGGTATAGAGTACACATCCTCATCCACGATCATCCCATGAAGAATACTTCTAAAATTCTTCCGTGCCAAATAACAAAATCTAAATATCAGCAGCTAATCAACCAGGCGGGTACCGCAATACCAATGAAGCATCCGTACGTAAACAGTCATTGCACCTTCTGAAACGTAGGCTCTCCTCAAGCAATACCCAGTGGTAATATTATTCATCTAGTTATCTGAAACCGTCCATGTTTTCTAAGAATTCATGCCCTTCCTTTCAAAACTAAACCGTGACCTTGCACACGCAAATCTTGTTTCCACACAACATACCGCATCTATCATGAATATGAGAAGTATGAGAATCTCTTAATCGACTCTGAGTCACAAGCAAACTACATACTCAATTAGCCAGCAACCTTCTATTTGATCTCATCCTGGAGAAAATCACAACATGCAACATGCTCCTCACGCCAACAGAAAATATACACCTCGAACCGTGGTAGAAACCATAGAGAATACTTTAAAATCTATTTGTACATAACATAGCCATCAGAACCGTATCCCTCTAACTTAACCAAGTCACGCAGGTCGCCAAAACCCAAGAGCATTGCCACAAAACACCTATAAAGACTCATCACATCATAAGTACCCAAAGAACTGATCATACCCATTACTGTGCTGACCCAACCTACTACCAAATTATCCTATTTCTCCGAGTTCCTTCCAAATTACCCTCAAGGTGACACTTCTCCTTGCAGGAACACCATGATCCTTAATGAAAACTCACCCCACGAGATCCTAGAATAAAATTGCCTGCCTTAGGCTCATAAGCCACCGAATTCCCTCTTAAATACCCCAAAAGTACTACAACCGAGATACCCTTTTCTGAAGAGACCTTCTGTGAGTCTAAAGTCATTTCCTTCACGCTCCTCATGTTGAAATGTAGAATCCATAATGATATAGAAATGCCACAAGTCTCGACACCATCCAAGGAAAATCTCTGATCATAGCCATATACAAATTCGGAAAAATTCACAATTGCTACATAAAAATCTTGAATCCATTAGAACATTCTCGAGATTCATCTATTCTGGTCAAATCTCAATTGCACCGACCAAACGGGCCGAACGATATGCGCCCCATTAGCACGACAACACCCAAAGAAATGACCTCACCTTAACGCAATCGAGCAAATTCCTACTCCATGCGCACTACATCCTTCAAGAATAACACCTCAATCATTCCATGATTTCTATTTACCCATAAAGTGAAACATACCACATATCCAGAAGTTCCTTTACTCAAGTCATCCTCGACCTCAACCTCTGCAAGTCATAATCGATCCACAAGTATGCCTCAGATCGAAACCAATACAATACATAACCACACAATCAAATAATCGATAGCAGACTCCCCCACTTGGCTCAAAGCCACAGAACCAAAACACTCAATAACTCAGAATACCCATAATCTATTACTGCCATAATCCCGTACCGAAGTTCAACTAAATCCTTCATAAGCTCACATAACACAAACCATACAGTACCTCAAATCATCAACTAAGCTCGCAGACATCCACATGACGATTAGGTCAACTTTCTCAACCAAATTCAAATTCAAATCTCAACACATATACCCGCTGGTAGAAAAGAAACTCCCAACACAATATCATAAGGATCACACCTCCGTAGATTACTCCGCAAGAGATAACCCACTTGCTTAGCCTCAAATTGGCATCTTGCTATATCCTTTCGTAGCTGCAATTACTACGTCATCACTCAATCTTCTTAAGTCTGAACTCACCACAAGACATAAAAATCTACTCTATTCAACAATTAAACAACATAAAAAAATCTTTCGACACACTCATAACTCGAGACTATACGTCACATCAAGATAGCAATCTAGCACCCAATAGTCCTCTTCAAATCTCAAGCAAGTTATTCTCGTCACAATCAAACCATCTGAACACATTCCGCAGTCATATCATGCTCATCATATAGCCGTCCAGCCATTCATCAAGCCACAAATTCCACTCAAAGGGACGCTACTAGACATATAAGTCCAAAAGCACATACTCACACAACAGAAATCCCCGTGCTCAAGCTACAATCATAACCCGACCTCAAGTCCTCCAGGCCGGCCCATCATCAGCACACAAAAATCACATCTCGCACCTCATCCATGGAATCACAAGCCGGCGACGCACAGCTGATACCGAACGCTCACGTGCACATACGAATGTGTGGAAGGAATTCATAGAGTTACGCTTCAAGCTGACTCGATATGGCATGATAAGGAAACAAAGATGGGAAGTTTTATCCTAAATGCCCTGTAGCCTCAGATAGGTATGGACGTCATCATACCGATCCACAAGACTCAACTAGACACTTGCTCATGACTTGTAGAACCTGTGAAACTAGAGCTCTGATACCACCGTATCACGACCCAAAATCGAACTAGTCGTGATGGCACCTGACCCAACCCTTCAGGTAAGCCAATTAACAACTATCCAATTTCAGTGAAATTTAATAAGACAATTAAGTAAAAGAAATGAAAATAAAACTGCTTTTATACAAGAATTTCCCAAGGATTGGTAGTACAAATTATGAAGCTTCTAAGATTAGAATTTACAAAACTAGTATGAAATAAATACATCATCTGTTCGAAATGTACATAAATAAATTCTATAATTCTAAGGCTACCATGAAAAAGAGGCAGCTACAACCGGAACGTAGGTACATCTTCAAATCCGCTCCCGTCGATCACAACAACGTCAGCAGTCAACATCTGCACGCAAGGTGCAGCAGTGTAGTATGAGTACAACCGACCCCATGTACTTAATAAGTATCGAACCTAACCTTAGGTTGAAGTAGTGATGAGCTGGGACAACGTTTAGAGTCGACCTCCATTAACCAGCAACAGTCCATAACAATATAATAGAAGAGTACATGTAAGTAACTCAGAGGTAGGATGCTCAACTTGTTCATAGTTATCGAAAAATAGACATGCTTTTCAAGTATAGCAGTAAATCCCAGATCTTTCACCGAAAACCCAAAGCACATGAGTAAGTTTGAAAACTATGATTTGTCCAAAAACCTTTCAGAAATAAATAAGATGTTTCATTTTCAGATAGCATGAGCAAAGTACATCTCTATGCCTACATGTCAAGATACAGCTAAAATCATTAATGTCACCAATATTGCGTAGCAGAAGGAAAAACATCTCTATGCATGTATCTCAAGCACGCATGTCAAATACAATGCATCTTAGTGATGAACTCATGTACTCAAACTCTTAGAGCACTCAATCTCACTATCTCGCATTCTCTCTCACCATGCTCAATACTCATCACACCCAATCACACAGCACTGTACAATACCTGCTGCAGCGTGCAACCCAATCCACATATAGCCATAAGAACCATTGCGGCATGCAACCCGATCCACATATATATAGCCATAAGGCTCGTTGCGGCATGCAACCCGATCCACATATATATAGCCATGAGGCTCGTTGCGGCATGCAAACCAATCCTTATATATATATATATATATAAAATATCAATTGCGCTTACTGGTAGTGTGTACAGACTCCGGAGGGGCTCCTTCAGCCCAAGTGCTATAATCGCATGGACGACTCACGTGCTGTACGGATAAATCACGTGCTATTGTATTAATATCTGGATCTGCACGGACAACTCACGTGCTATAATATCAATATCTCAAAATTAGGCCCTCGGCCTCACTCACTTATCAACCTCTCTAGTCTCTCAGGCTCACAATGTCATGAAACTAGCCCAAAAATGATGATATGATGTATCAATGAATAAAAACCGAGACTGAGATATGATATGCAATGAAAGAACATGACTGAGTATGAAATTGCAATGTAAGCAAATAACTCAACAATAGTAATGATCTCACTGGGTCCCAATAGAATAAGCATGTAGCCTAGACATGGTTTCTAACATGGATCACAGCTCAATAGCTCTAGTACATAGAGATTTCGTGGTTACAACTAAGCTCAAGTAACTACACGGTACCCCAGAAATAACGGAGTTACGATTCACATGGTGCACGCCCACACACGCATCACCTAGCATGTGCGTCACCTCAACAACAAACATATAATACAAAATTTGAGGTTTCATACCCTCAGCACCAAGTTTAGAAGTGTTACTTACCTCGAACAAGCCAAATCCAAGACAAACGATGCTCCGCAATGCCATCCCCACGTAACGACCTCCGAAAGACTCGAAACTAGCCAAAAGCAACTCAAATACATCAAATAAAGCCCCAAGGATACAATTCCAAATGATAAAGGTCGAATCTTAATCAAAAACCCAGGCTCGCACCTCGAAATCTGATAAAACTCACAAAATCCGACAACCCATTCAATTACGAGTCCAACAATACTAGTTTCACCCAAATCCGACTTCGAATTGACGTCCAAAACTCAAAAATTTGCTTTATGAAATTTTAGATAAAACCCCCAATTTTCACTTCTAAACTCATAATCCAATAACAAAAACGAAGATAAAATCTCGAAATATAATCAAAACCGAGTTTAGAACACTTACCCAAATCCTTGTGATGAAATTGCCTCCATAATAGCCTCAATCCGAGTCCCACATCACAAAATATGAACAAAACGACCAAACCCTCGATTCAAAGCTTCTGCCTAGTCATTTCCGCTTCTCGGACACAAGAGGCGCTTCTGTGGTGTCACTTCTGCGACACGAGCTCCACTTCTGCAGACTCCACTAGCCGGTCGACCCCTCACACCTGCGGACAAAGTATTCGCTTCTATGACATCGAAGGTGTGCGCCACCAACCACACCTGTGCGATACCTCGCTCCTGCACTCCATCACTTTGCACTTGCGCATCCGCATATGCTCTCCAAATTGCCGCTTCTGCGGTCTTCCTCTCCCCAGCCTCTTCTCACTTCTGAGATGGATAGCCCACATATGCGAATTTGCTTCTACGGCCAAGACTCCGCAGATGCGGCTAAACAAGTACCAGCAGCTCTTCAACAAGGCAGCAAGAGGAAAAATGATCTGAACCACGTCCGAAACTCCTCCAAGCCATTCGGGTCCCCGTCCAAATACACTTACAAGTCCCATAACATAACACGGACCTACTCGAAGCCTCAAATCACACATAACAACATTGAATGATGAATCGCACCTCAAATCAAATTTAAGTGAACTTTAAACTTTTAACTTTCAACTTCCAAAACTCGTGCCGAAACATATCAAATCAACCTGGAATGAACCCAAATTTTGCACACAAGTCCCAAATGACATAATGAAGTTATTCCAATTCGTGGAACCACATTTTGAATCCGATACCATCAAAGTTAACTTCCGGTCCAACTTATGTACTTTCCAATACTTCAAATTTTTAATTTTCGCCAATTAGTGCCGAATCCTTCTGGGAACATCCAAATGCAAATCCGGACATACGTCCTAGTCCAAAATCACCATCCGGATCTAATGGAACCGTCAAAACCCCAATCCGAGGTCAAATACAAAATAGTCAAACTTGGTCAACTTTTTCAACTTAAAGCTTCAACGATGAAATTCATTCTTCCAAATCGATTTCGAATAACCTGAAAATTAAAACCGATGATTCACATAAGTCATAATACATCATACGGCACTACTCCTACCCATAATCTACCGAGCGAAGTGCAAATGCTCAAAATGACCGGTTGGGTCGTTACAAGTTGTGGACCTCAAAGAGGCATTGAGGTAATTTGAGCCCTTACCGATCTTTGGTGACACGGACTAGTCAAACAGATTTATTTGCAAATAGGTTCCCTAATGCACCTCAAAATCATTAGGTGGCAGATCTTATCTTTTAATACCCATTTAAAAGAGTTGTTCACATGTCGAAACCCGCTTTCGCGAGAAAACGGGGTGCGACACTTATCAAGTTATATTTCAGTCCATCTATAAGGTAGAGATTCTCAATAAAGTGAGAATAAGATTTACCTACCTTCTCAACTCTAATGATCTCACCTGTCTTTCCATTTTCATAAGAGACATTACCTCATTTAAGGTCCTCAAATGAAAGGAGCTGGTTCTTGCTTCTTGTCATGTGCTTTGAACAACCACTATCCATGTACTATATTTGGTTGCTCTCTTTCACTTGGACCTAAAAAAGGAAATCAAGGGTTAGCCATAGGAACCCAAATTAGTTTGGGTCCCTTTCTATAGGCAAAAGGATAAATCAAATTCTTTTTAGCCTAACTTGGTAGCCTATTTTTCCCTAGAACAAAATTTTTGTCCTCTTGACATGCCTTTTCTTTTACAGTGCATTCACTCATATAGTGACCAATGTTACCATAATGAGTGCAAATATTATTCTCAGGGAGTGTGAGGTACTTACTTTTGGGATCCCATTTCGGTGTAGAGTTCTCAAAGCCATGTCACTTTCTGTTGCTACTGTGGTGTTATTTTAGCCATGAAAGTGCATCAGAGGACTTGTTCCATTTACATGTTCTATTTAGCCCATGATTAACCTTAGTCAAGTCCTCTTTCAAAACCCCCACCTATTCATCTCTTTTATACAACTCATCTTTTACCTTACTTAAATTTTCTTCTAGTGTGAGTTATGTGTTACTAGCTATCTTTTTACCTGTTCCTAACTCCAATTTTTTTTTAAAAAAAAATTAATAATTCCACTAGGCCTTATTCCTAGGATTAGTTTTGTAGATATGAAATCAACAAGTACACCATCGAAAGGGGACATGAAACTTACCTCCAAACCTATGGTGGACAGCCAATTGTTTATCCAAAAATGACAACCAATTGAATCATGTACAATAAGTGAAGTTAGACCTATAAGATGGTACCATATGCCTTTCCATATTCGGTAGGCAAATGGACCCCAAAAACAAGAGTAACCTAGGTCAACTATGCAAAAAAGATGGAAGGACTCCTTCAATTTACAGGAGAAACTATATTTAAAGCTTGGACAAATTATCCCCAAATAACATGACAAAAAACAAATATACAGCCAAGAATGGGAATTTGTTCTATAAAACCAAGAACTTATCTTCATCATAGCTTTAGAATTAGGAAAGTCAGGTTGAAGAGAAGCATATAGATGTCCAAAGGGGAAGAGCAGTGAATTGCCTATGTATGGTGTCCCTGACCTAAGAGATATAGCACTGCATTGATGGTTGTAGCTGCCTATTGTAGAAAGTCTGATGTGACCAGGACCAGCTCTCAACAGTGTGTTCATATAGTATGTGAACCAAAGCTCTAAAGAGGGCATGAGAGACTGCTGAAAGTAGTGGCCAGGTGTCAAGATTCCTGCATCTATTAGTGATGTATGATTGTGATGTGTGTGTTTGTATTGCATGACCAGAGGGGCAGGTCCAAGAAATTTGACGCACTACCAATAGACTCAGCATCTAGGATGCTGATACCACACATCGGGAGTGCATCAAAATTTTAGACCTAGTTAATGTACCTGCAAAATATAACAAACAAGTTAGCATTAAAAGAACACCATTGTCTCTCTTCTCGGGAAGCATGACTATGGCACTATAGTTACTGATGAAGGGGTGTTGTTGGCTTTGGGTATTACTGCCTTGAAATCTGTTGATGATCAAATAAGGAATTGCTCTCAAGTTCTTATGGATTATGAGAGCTGGTGATGGTAGTAGCTGGGGAGGAGGGAAATGCTACTGAATTGCATGTTGATTTAGTAGTGACTGGTAGCCTGTGTGAGAGCAGATGTGAGTTGAGCCCCATTTTAGAGATGGGAGCTATTACTTTTTAAGCTCTCTTCTGTATTGTCTGTGTTGAGCAGTTGGATATTTGGGAATTGCCATTCTGTTTCTACCCTGTTCTATGAAAAAACTTGGGCACATAATGTTGACTAGCAAGTTCCAACTGCATTGCATTAGGTATGATAAAGTGTGTATGTATGAGGAATGGCACACTTTGCACCCTTGAACAAGCCTCAGTAGAGTGAGCATTAAGAATGTTAATACCACACACTGAGTGTAGGTCAAGAGGTGGAGAAGATCATAAGCATTAGTAACTGCAAAACAAAAAACGGAGTTAGTGAAATAAATGTGCTTTTTCCTATGATTATGAGTGTGTGCTCTCATGTTCTTTTGGCTTCTAAGAACTTTTGGGAGGTTGGATATATTGCCAATGAGAAAGTGAAGTAGATGATCATGATGGAGGATGTGATTGCTTCTCCAATTGTGGATGAGTGTAGGTGGATGGAAGATGTGGGGTTGAAGTGAAGTCTGTGTGTTATTGTTGGGATTTTGTGGTAGTAACTGTGGGTGTGATGAGTTGAGCTTCATGGATTGAGTGTCTATTGGATGTGAAGGGTTCAAGTAGCTTCTCATCCTATGACCTTGAAGGTTTAGGATTAGTTTATGCTAGTTAAGTGGTATGGTGTAGTGTGTATGCTATTTATAGACTATGGTGGTTCTAATCTTTTTCATCTCCATTGTAGAAAGGCTTGGCTCAAAACACTGGCCTTTTCCCAACAGATTGAGTATCAGGGATGCTAATACCACACCCTGAGAAAGGGCCAATGAATAAGGTAAGCTGAAACCTGCAAAAAAGAAGATAAAGTCTGGAGGAAGTTGGTTATTGTATCCTTCTCCCAGAGGGTTGGAATATAGTTCATTTCTTTCATAAAGATGCTCCTATATATTATCACAATAATTTGGACAATTAGCCTGCTCCCCTAAATTCGTTTTTGTCATCCATATCTATATGAGGAACTGGAGGCCATTTGTGGTGGAATTTTGATCCTCCTGCTCATTTTGTGTCTGAAAGAAGGAGTGCCAATCTTATCCAGGTAGATCTGTCCCCTTATATCAATAGGCAACTCAGTCATGTTGTGGTAGTGAGTCATGACAGTTAGATTATGACTAAGTTTGGATAGAGAATCCGCAGGAAAGTTGTCTTCACTGTAAACATGTGAGCATTTGCAATCCTCACCTTGTCTATAGAGTGCCTTGAGGTTTTGCAGATTAACTTCAAGGCTCCAAGGAGGTTCTACTGAATTTTTGAGCCATTGTATGAGCAGAGCAGAATCAACTTCTAGATGGATTTTATTAAAACCATTCTCTAGACACCATTGCATTCCCATCACTGCTGTTATTGTCTCTGCTAGGTTGTTGGTTCCTTAACGTAAAGGCTTAGCTAAAGCATGTATCAAGCTTCCCTTAGAATCCTTGATAATTGCCCCGGCTCCAATCTTGCCTGGATTACTAAGTGCACTACCATCACTGTTATGTTTGACAAAGCCACTCTCAGGCTTCTGCCATTTCACTTTAAGGATGTTGGCATGAAATTGTAAGTCTTCAACCATGGGATACAGATCACTCCATTTAAATGGCCAGGGAATGGTAGGATAATTAGCTCTAAGGAGAATGTTGACATTAGCTTTAATGGAGAATAGAACTCTGAGCCTTGAGGATTTCTTTGCTCCATATTTGGCATTACACCTATTCTTCCATAAGTTCCAACATATAACGATAGGAAGGGTATCCAACAGTAACTTGTGTACCTCATTCTTGCTTTTTTGAATCCACCATTTCATCATGAGCATTTGCAGAGGCATGTCATGCAGGGGAAACCAGCTGGACCACTAAAGACTTTCCAAATGGCTTTAGCAAAATGACCCCTGCTGAAGATGTGGTCTACTGACTCTGCATATGGCCTAATGCAACACACACATCTAGTGATAGTAGGATGTCCAAAAGATATAACTCTATCATCCGTAGGCAGTTTGTTTCTGAGTGCTCTCCAAAGACAGAATGACCATTTGAAAGAAATATGTGCATGCCATGTCATCTTGTTGGTAAAGAAGAACCTGCTTCATTTTCCTAATTATACCTCAAGCAAAAGCACATTGTGATGTTCCCAGAACAAGTGGGAGTCCTTTTTGGCTTGTCTGGAGTATGAGGTAAGTAGTTGATGGTAACTTGAAGAATTTCTCTAATTTTGTGTGATGAGGCACAAGTATTGAGCTTCTGAATGTTCTAGCTCCCTGAAACCCAAAAATAAGACACATGAGTGTTGCCATGTCTACCTTCTTCATTTTTGAAAGTTTCCAAAGGACACGTGCCTAACCAATTATCCCGCCAGAAACTGGTTGTGCCAGAGTGTACCCTCCATAGGATGTGAGGTTCAGCTTCTTTTTTGTTGACCACCATCTTTTTCCAAGTCTGAGATTGTCCAGGATTCCATTGATTGGATATTGGAAGTGAACTCTTGCAGTACTTAGCCCTCAAAAACATATTCCATAGTGATTGTTTAGTTTCAAAGGACCACCATTGTTTGAACTCCATAAACTTGCACACATCAATAATAGTTCTAAAGCCAATACCTCCTTCCGCAAGTGGATAGGACATTTTCGCCTATGAAGCCTAGTGATATTTGTTTCTATCTTTGTCCATACCCTAGAAAATTTTAGCAATCATTCTCTCAATTTGCTTCATAACTGCTTTAGGAGGTGACACGGCTAAGAGAAGATGGATAGGTAGAGATTGCAACACGTATCTGATCAGGGTAGCTTTTCCTCCATAGGAGAGCATTCTACCATGCCATCCTCTATATCTGCTAATTACCTTGGAAATTAAGTCATTGAAATGAATGATTCTCTTCCTGCTAATGTAGAGTGGGCATCCGACGTAAGTGATTGAAGATTCCCTTCTGGTAAAACCTATAATCTGACGAATTTTGTTGACATTGTACTATACATAGGATAGAGTCATTAATTGACTCTTGGACTTGTTGATTTTCTGCCTAGATATTTTCATAATCCTCCAAGATCTACATGATTTTCAATAACTCAAATTTTAGATTTTCAAATCTAATTTCTAAAACAGTTGTATCAAGTGCATGAACCTGATTCTTCAACACAACATTTTCATTTTTTTAGTTTTACAAGCCTTAAGTTCCAGGTTTTGGCTCTTTGCTTTCGAAATGACACATTCCTTTCACAATTGTCACTTTTCATTATTCACATCTTCAGACTCATCAATCAACTCCAGTAGTAATTCAGATAGTCTTTCATTAGACAAAAACTTAATTTTATCTTTGAGTTGAATGACACTTACCTCAGATTATTCATCAGATTCTCCAATAGACATTTGAGCTTGTTCGTCATCATCATCATCATCATCATCATCCGAGCTTTCATTTGAACCATCTCTCCAAGCAGCAAGCATTGCCTTGACTGGTCCTTGTTGTTGCCTTTCTTAGGATAAACATGTTCCCTCTTCTGGTTCCTTCATTCAGCTCTTTTCTTTTTCCATTCAATCTCCCCCAACCAGTTCTTGATTATGTGATCAGGCTGTCCACATTTATAGCATCCATCATTTGCCTACTTCTCTGGAGCTCTGGACTTGCTTTAGGAGGTGACACGACTAAGAGAAGATGGATGGTAGAGATTGCAACACATTTTTGATCAGGGTAGCTTTTCCTCCATAGGGGAGCATTCTACCATGCCATCCTCTATTTCTGCTAACTACCTTGGAAATTAAGTCATTGAAATGTATGATTCTCTTCCTGCCAATGTAGAGTGGGCATCCAAGGTAAGTGATTGGAGATTCCTTTCTGGTAAAACCTATAACCTCATGAATTCTGTTGACATTGTACTATACACAGGATGGAGTAATGAAGTGAATCTTGGCCTTGTTGATTTTCTGCCTTGAGGTATTTTCATAATCCTCCAAGATCTTCATAATTTTCAATAACTCCAATTTTATATTTTTAGATCTAATTTCTAAAATAGTTGTATCAAGTGCATGAACTTGGTTCTTCAACACATTATTTTCATTTTTTAGTTTTGCAAGCCTTAAGTTCCAGGTTTTTGCTCTTTGCTTTCGAAATGACACATTCCTTTGACAACTGTTCCTTTTCATTTTCACATCTTCAGACTCATCAATCAGCTCCAGTAGTAATTCAGATAGTCTTTCATTAGACAAAATCTTAATTTTATCTTTGAGTTGAAAGACACTTACCTCAGATTATTCATCAGATTCTCCAATAGACACTTACCTCATCATCATCATCATCATCATCATCATCCGAGCTTTCATCTGAACCATCTCCCCAAGCAGCAACCATTGCCTTGGTTGATCCTTTGTTATTGCGTTTCTTGGGATGAACATGTTCCTTCTTCTGGTTCCTCCGTTCAGCTCTTTCTTTTTCCATTCAATCTCCTTCAATGGACAGTTCTTGATTTTGTGATCAGTCTTTCCACATTTATAGCATCCATCATTTTCATGCTTCTCTGGAGCTCTGGCCTTGCTGTAGCTTCTACTTTGAACCCTTTCCTCTCCTTAAGTACTTCTTGATGTCTTTAGTAATCATTGACATTTCATCATCTTCCAAATCAGAACCTTCAGTAATTCTGAGTGCCAGTCTCCTTTTCTTCTTAGGTACATCCATTTTCATGGTTTTCCTTCTAAGTTCATAAGCTTTGAGATTTACAATCAACTCGTCCAAAGGAAGTGTAGCAATATTCTTTCATTCTTGAATGATAGTGATCTTTCTTTCCAATGTGATTGGTAAAACCCTAGTTAATATCTTCTCAACTTTCTCATCTTTAGGGATAATCCTTTCAAGAGACTTTAGTTCATTTCTCAATGTAGTTGAACCTTGTGCACATCTCCTTAATGGTTTCTCCATCTCTCATGGCAAAGTTTTCATATTGAGAAAATAGTAAGGTTCCTCTTGATCTTTTCACCTGAGTTGTTCCTTCATGGGCCACTTGCAGTGTGTCCCATATTTGCTTGGCAGTGGAGCAGCCTTGGATTCAGTTGTACTCATCTGGACCAAGTCCATAGACAAGCTATTTCTTGACTTAGCATTCTTCTCTCACTTCTTCAAGTCCTCAACATTACAATCAGCTCTTGTCTTTGGAACATCCTATCCTTCAACATTTTTCTTCAAAGTAGGTAGTGGACCATTAGTAATTATATCCCATAGCTAGTAATATTCTGCATGCATGTGACCTCTCATTCTTGTTTTCCACCAACAGTAGTATTGGCCATTGAAGAGTGGTGGCCTAGAAGTAGATTGCCCTAATTTTCAGGTGGTGCACTCATCTTAATCTTTTACTAAGGTATTAGCCTCTTCAAGGATAACCCGTTCATATACCAATTGATGTTTTATATTTCAATACCATAAAAGAGGGGGGGGGGGGGGGATTTG
>MCJB01002025.1:150753-307475 GCA_002018475.1 Nicotiana obtusifolia
CCCCCCCCACTTTCTGAATGTTCTCAACTAAATATTTGGGAAGTGGTAAGTACTTATGGCGGGAATTTCTTGCCGCCTTTCCTGGTCGTTATAATGCCTTCTTCAGAATCGATGAGACATACGTCATGTCTATTTAATGTTCAAGACACGTATTACACTATAATTGGTTATGCAGTTTTCAGTGCTTTTTTAGGGTTTTTCTGCGGCTGCATCAGTCACAAAGTGACGGTTCCATGATGACAGTTCATAATGAGCATCTCTGATGACGGTTGCCTTCTATAAGTACCTTATCATTCTCTATTTTGAAAACCCCTTTCTTCTTCCTTGCACTCATATCTCTAACTTCTCTTATAGTTCTTCTTCGTTTTCCTGTGTTTCCACCATTAATGATGTCTTCTCGTTCACTAAACCGTTCTTCTTCACTAGACCCTCGTAAGGTGGTGATCATTGACGAGCTCCCTCCCTCTACTGCCCTTAGTAGGCGTAGGAGAGGTGGCAGACTACGCAATTTAGTGTAACGACTTGATTCCTTTTAAGATCTAGCAGGTTGTTTGGCGGTTTGATATCTTGAGTAGCTTTACTTCATGTTTTATGACTAGTACGTGTGGTCGAAATTGAATTTCGGGAGGTTCGGGGTTGATTCTGATGGAAAATTCTCAATTCGGAAGCTTTAAGTTGGAAGAGTTGACCAAAGTTTGACTTTTGAGTAAACGACCTCGGAATCAAGATTTGAAGGTTCCATTAGGTTCATATGATGATTTCAGACTTGGGCGTATGTTCGGGTTGAGTATCGAATGGTCCGAAGCTTTTCAACGTTTATTGTAGAAAGTTGATAATTCGAAGGTTTTAGAATTTCTTAAGTTTGGTTTGAAATGGACTTTGGTGTTATCGATGTCTATTTGGGGTTCTGAGCCTTGGAATAGGTTCGTAACATGATTTATGACTTGTACATAAAGTTTGGCGTCATTCCGGAATATTAAAGTGTAATTCAGATGCGTTCGTCAAAGTTTGAATGTTTGAAAGTTAAAAGGAGGGTTTGATCGTTACTTCATGGTTTTGGTGTTGTTTGGTATGATTTGAGGCCTCGAGCAGGTTCGTGTTATGTTTTAGGACTAGTTTGTATAATTGGACAGGGTCCCCAGGGCCTCGGCTATGTTTCAAATATGTTTGGGTTGTTTCGCGCTCTTATTTGATGTTTCGGCGTCGTTTTCTTGGGTATAAAGGATACTATATTGAGAACACGACCTTGAATTGTGATTTGATTGAACCATTAGATCTGTCGTAATTACGGAGTCATAGCAACAAGAATCATCGAATTCTGATGTCGTATGAGAGAGTTATGTCCATTTCCGTGTCGAGAAAGAGTGATGGTGTTGCTGGTGCTCAGGTATTGCAATTGCAAGTGTCCACAAATGCAAACCCTGTATTGTAAATTCGACATCTGCACCTGGTAAAAGGGCTGGGAGACGGGATTTTGGAGACATTCTCCTATTTTTGAAACCCTAAGCTCGGTAGGAGGCAATTTTGAAGAGAGATTTTCATCTACAATCTTTGGGTAAGTAATATTTTTCAATTTCCAACTATTTACATGGATTATATACAGATTTTAACATGGAATTGGTGGAAATTGTGGGATTTTTGAAGAAAAATCTAAAAATCGTATTTTTGGATTTTGATCACGAATTTGGACATGGAATTTGGAATAAATTATATATTTGAGTTCGTAATGGTATGGGTAAAGTTTATCTTCGAAAAGTTTTGGAATCCGGACATGTAGGCCCGAGGGTTGACTTTATTGACTTTTCGAGCAGAGTTGGAATTTTTATAAATTGATTAATTATAAGCATTGAAGTATATTTTGATTGATTTGCACATTGTTTGACTAGTTTCGGATCGTTTGGCTTTGAGTCGAGGTGTTAGAGAGGCACTGGAGCTGGTTATGGAATTTCGGAGAGAGGTAAGTTTCTTGTCTAACCCTGTGAGGGGGAATTTACCCCGTAGGTGCTATATTCTTATGTGCTACATGCTGTGGGAGCTACGCACGTATGATTTGACAAGCGTCCATGCATATCCTACAATTCCCGATTTGTCCCGGTAGACTTAGGTTTACGCCATGCTTTAATTGTACAATTTGAGTTAGCCGTTCCTATTTAATTCCTTTATTTTGCATTACAACTTGAGACTAGGCTTGCGTAGAGTGATAGACTCGCTATTGTAAGAGATTTGATGAGCTACTTGATTGGCCGCAGAATAATTGTGCTTCCCTTACGAATTTCTCTCGCATTGTGTGTTTTCATCGAAAAGCTTCTTCAAATTTTATAACTCACACGTATATTCGTGAGTAGGGTCAAGGACCCGTTAAAAGCTTCTTATTCTTATGGGATCGAGTCGTTCGCCTCAGCAGGATTATGTACCACACTCTTATGGGTCGTTCGCCTCCTACCACGCTCTTATGGGATCGGGTCGTTCACCTCAGCAGGATTATGTACCACACTCTTATGGGATCAGGCCGTTCGCCTCGGCAGTATCATATTTTTATGGGATCGGGCTGTTCATCTCGGCAGTATCATATTCTAATGGGATCGGGCCGTTCGCCTCGATATTTCTATAAATACTCTTATGGGATCGGGCCGTTCGCCTCTGCAGCTTCATGAAACACTCTTATGGGATCATGTCGTTCGCCTCGACAGCATCATATTCTAATAGGATCGGGTCATTCGCCTCGACATTTCTATAAATTCTCTTATGGGATTGGGCCGTTCGCCTTGGCAGCTTCATGAAACTCTCCTATGGGATCGGGCTGTTCGCCTCGGCAATGTCGTGCATAATGTTTGACAAGAAGCCATAGTATCCGTGATTTTTCCTATTTTGAGTTGTAACGACCTATATGGTGGGAACTATTTTACATATATACTCCGGTTGAGGAGGTGACCTATAATTGAGAGCTTGAGTCTACTGTTCGGAGGAGGATTGTACCACATATCTATATTTGTTTATAATGTTTATTTACCCTGCCTCATATTTGTTTACTTCCTACTATATTTGATTTATTGGACCACTAGTAAGTGTCGATGTCGACACCTCGTCAGTACTTCTCGGGGGTTAGGTTAGATACTTATTGGGTATGCGTTGATTTGCGTACTCATGCTACACTTGCTGGACTTATTGTGCAGGTATATATATGTCTGGTGGTCTTTGGGGTGCAAAGGCGCGGCTATTGTGGGGACTTCATGGGGAGCTGCATTCCATGTTACGACCCGCATCATACAGAGTCTCGATCTTAATTAGTTACATTATCCTGTCTATCTTGTACTCCAAACAGATGTTGCATTGTTATTTTACCTTATAGTAGATGCTCATGCACTTGTGACACCGTTTTTTGGGGGTTCCTAGTGGATGTTCATTATTGTAGTTCATGTTATTATTATCATTTCACCTTGTAATTTATATTCTATACATGATTTGGTAAAGAAATCACATGTTTCTACGAGTACCAGATTTCACTCTATTTATTTAATGGGATTTATAATTTTAAAAATAAAAAAATGAGTAATAAGTTGATAATTCATCCTTCGCTTGCCTAACGGCGATGTTGGATGCCATCACGACCTATAGTAGATTTTGGGTCGTGACATTTAGGTCCGTTGTCCACTCGTAGTTCTACTCCTCAAAGTAGTACTACTAAACCTTCTTCATCTAGGGCTAAATATTTCTTAACTCCTAGATCTTCCTCAAAAGGGAGAGACCATAACGAACCCATGCGAGAACCCACTATCTCTGAGATTGTCCCAAAAGAATTTTCTTTTGCATCAGACCATGAAGCTATGAGGAAACAGGTTTCCTCCATAGTATGACGACCCAACCGGTTGTTTTGAGCATTTGTACTTTTCTCGGTAGTTTGAGGGCGTGAGTAGTTCCGTATGATGTATTATGACTTATGTGAATCGTCGGTTTTAGTTTTCAGGTTATTCAGAATCGATTTAGAAGAATGAATTTCATTATTGAAGCTTTAAGTTAGAAGAGTTGACCAAGTTTAACTTTTTGTGAATTTGATGTCGGAAAGGAGTTTTGATGGTTCTGTTAGGCCCGGACGGTGATTTTGGACTCGGGCATATGTCCAGATTTGCAATTGGACATTTCTAAAAGGATTCGACACTAATTGGCAAAAACCTGAAATTTGAAGGTTTGGAAAAAGTTCATAAGTTTGATGAGAGTTGACTTTGTGGATATCGGATTCGGATTGTGGTTCCGGGAATTAGAGTAGCTTTGTTGTGTCATTTCGGAATTGTGTGCAAAATTTGAGTTCATTCCGAGTTGATTGGATATGTTTCGGCGCGAGTCTTGGAAGTTGAAAGTTCTAGGTTCATTACTTTTGTATTTGAGGTGCGATTTGTCATTTCGATGTTGTTATGCGTGATTTGAGGCCTCGAGTAGGTCTATGTTATGTCATGGAACTTGTTTGTATATTCGGACAGGGTCCCCAAGGGCTCGGGTGAGTTTCAGATGAGGTTTAGACCATTCCATCGCATGTTGCATTTGGCTAAGGCTGCTGGTTCTGGTGTTTCCACATCTGCGGAAGACTGCAACGTAGATGCGAGTCCGCAGATGCAGACAGTTGGTCGCAGAAGCGAAGGAAGGCTTGGCTGGGGATCATCTCAGATACGGAGGACGAGGCCCACCTATGTGTGCGCAGAAGCGGAAGCTGTGATCGTAGAAGCGGGCATGTGCGCAGAAGCGGTGCCTGTTGCACAGGTGAGGAAGAGTAGACCTCCAGTGTGTTCCGCAGAAGCGAGAATTTTGTAGCAAAAGCGACACCGCAGAAACGGCCCTTTGTTCTTAAAAGCGAAAATCGCTGGGCAGAAGCTATATTTTCGAGACTTGGTCATTTTATTTTCATTTTGAGACTTTGAGCTCGGTTTTGGGTGACCTTAGGGAGGAATTTCATCACAGGGATTGGGGTAAGTGTTTTATACTCGGTTTTGATTATATTTCACGATTCTATCTTCGTTTTTGGTAATTTGACTATGATTTTTAAAGAGAAATTGGGGGTTTTAGGCTAAAGTTTCATGGGGTGAGTTTTTGTGTTTTGAACATCGATTCAAAGTCGAATTTGGGTGAAACTAGTATGGTTGGACTCGTAATTGAATGGATCATAAGATTTAATAAGTTTAGTCTAGTTCCGAGGCTGGAGCCCCAGTTGGATTTTCGGTTGATTTTTGAGTTTTGATTATAGATTCGACCTTTATCGATTGAGTTTGTTTCCTTTGGCATTATTTGACGTATTTTAGTTGCTTTTGGCTAGTTTCAAGCCGTTCAGAGGTTGGTTTGCGCGAGATGGCATTTATGGAGCATCTCTTGGTCTGCTCGGTATTGGATTTGGCTTGTTGGAAGTAAGTAACACTTCTAAACTTGGTGCTGAGGGTATGAAATCTCGAATTACATGTTATATGATTGATGTTGAGTTGTCACGCATGCTAGTTGACGGGCGTGTGAGGGTGCATCGTGTGAATTGTGATTTAGTCGATTCCATGGAACTGTGTATCTATCTTATCTGAACATTTTTACTATACTCTATGTGTTAGAGCACTTGAGTTGTAATTTATGCTAGACATCATGTTTAGGCTATATGCTGGTATATTGGGACCCACAGTGGTCGTTCATTGCTGTTGAGTAATTTGTTTAGTTGCAGTTATGTACTCAGTCGTATTCATCATTGCATATCATATCTTAGTCTCTGTTATTGTATATTGTCGCATCTCATATCCTTGACTTGAGCTGCTTAGCATGAGCATTGTGAGCCTGAGAGACTGGAGAGACTGATGACTGACTGAGGCCGAGGGCCTAATTGTGAAGATATTGATATTATAGCACGTGACCGGTCCGTGCAACACGTGAGTTGTCCATGCGGATCTAGATATTGATACTATAGCACGTGAGTTGTTCTTGCAGCACATGAGTTGTCCGTGCGGATCCAAATATTGATACTATAGTACTTGAGTTGTCCGTGCTGCACATGAGTTTTTCGTGCGGACCCAGATATGATACTATAGCACGGGAGTTGTCCGTGCGGTTTATAGCTCTTGGGCTGAAGGAGCCCTTCAGGAGTCTGCACACCCCCAGTGAGCGCAGTTGCTCGTAGTTATTATGTTTGGGCTGGATTTGCCCTGTACAGTACTTAGTGACTGAGTGTGTCGACTGATTGAGCGTGATGACAGGAAAATGTGAGACAGTGAGATTGAATACTCTGAGAGTGCGAGTACATGACTTCATCACTGAGCTACATTATATTTGGTGCGTACTTGAGATACATGCATAGAGATGCATTTCCTTCTGCTACCCGATTTTTGGTGACATTCATAATTTCACCTGTATATTTACTTGTAGGCATAGCGATGTATTTTCCTCATGCTATTTGAAAATGAAACATCTTATTTATTGTTGAAAGGTTTTCGGGAAAAATCACAGTTTTCAAACTTACTCATATATTATTTTAGGGTTTTTGGTGAAAGATTTGGGATCTATTGTTATAGTGGAAAAACATGCCTATTTTTCCGTAACTGTGAACGAGCTGAGTTATTTCTTGTTACATCTTTATTATATTGTCCTGAATTGTTGCTGGTTATTGGAGTTGTACTTTGACCCTTGTCCCAGCTCGTCGCTATCTTTGGTTAGGTTTGTTACTCATTGAGTACATGGGGTCATCTGTACTCATACTACACTTCTGCACCTTGCGTGCAGATGTTGGATGCTGATGTAGCTGCATACAGCGGGAGGTGGATCTGAAGATGTACCTGCATTCCAGTCATAGCTGCCTCTTGATATTGGTAGCTTTAGTATGTCAGATCTGTTCATGTATATTTCAAACAAATGGTGTATTTTATTTCAAACCAGCTTTGTAAACTCTATATCTTAAAAGCTCATGATTTCTACTACCAGTCTTTTGGGAGTTGTATAAATTCAGTTATCTCATCTTTGACTCACATTAGTATTATTATATTGTGTTTTATAGTTAATTGGCTTAGCTAACGGGTCGGGTTAGGTGCCATTACGACGGTTTGGGTTTTGGGTCGTGACAAGTTGGTATCAGAGCCATAGGTTCATAGGTTCTACAAGTCATGAGCAAGTGCCTAGTAGAGTCTTCCTGATTAGTATGATGACGTCCATGACTATCTTTGAGAGGCTATAGGACATTTAGGATGAATTTCCCATCTTTCTTTCCTTATCGTGAAAAATTGATTCAGCTTGAAGCGTAACTCTTTTATTTCCTTCCACGCATTTGTGTGTGCATGTGAGCACTCGGTATCAACGTGCATCGCCAGCTTGTGATTCCATGGATGAGGTGCGAGATGTGATTTGTGTTTGTTGATGATGGGCCAGTCTGGAGGACTTGAGGCCGAGTTATGACTGTAGGTTGAGCACGAGGATTTTGCTTGTGTGAGCACGTGCTTTTGGACTTATATGTCCGATAGTGTCCCTATGAGTGGAATTTGTGACTCGATGAGCAGCTGGATGGCTATATGATGTGTATGATGTGACTGCGGAATGTGTTTAAATGGTTTGATTGTGACGAGAATAGTTTTCTTGAGATGTAAAAAAGGACTATTAGGTGCTAGATTACTGTCTTGATGTGATTTATAGTCTCGAGTTATGAGTGTGTTGAAAGATTTTTCATGTTGTTTAATTGTGGAACAAAGTAGATTTTCATGTCTTGTTGTGAGTACGGACTCAAAGAAGACTAAGTGATGGCGTAGTAATCGTCGCTGCGAAAGGGTAGAGCAAGATGCCAATTTAAGGCTAAGAAGGTGGGTTATCTCCTACCGAGAAATCTACGGAGGTGTGATCCTTATAATGTTGTGTGGAGAGATTCCTTTCTACCAGCGAGGTACATGTGTTGAGATTTGAATTTGAATTTGGTTGAGAAAGTCGACATGATCGTCATGTGGACGTATGCGAGCTTAGTAGATGATTTGAGGTACTATATACTTTGTGTTGCGTGAGCTTATGAGGGATTTAATTGAATCTCCTTGTGGTATTATGGCAGTAATAGAGTATGGGTACGATGTTCTATTCTATGACACTGAGCTAAGTGGGGGAGTCTACTATGGATGATTTGATTGCATTGTTACGTGTTGTATTGGTTTTGGTCTGAGGCATACTTGTGGATCCATTATGACTTGCATAGATTGAGATTGAGGATAACTCGAGTAAAGAAGTTTTTGGAAATAGGATATGTTACACTTTATGGGTATATGGGAATCATGGGATGACTGCGTTGTTATTCGTGAAGGATGTAGTGTGCGTGGAGTAGGAAATTGCTTTGTTGCTTAAAGATGTGGATTACTTCTTTGGGTGTTGTTGTGCTAATGGGGCATAGGTAAGTTGGCTTGTTTGGGTAGCAAAATTGAGATTGGAGTAGAATGGATGATTCTCGAGAAAGTTCTAATGGATTCAAGATTTTCATGTTGCAATTATGAATTTCCCAGATTTGTATATGGCTAGGACATGAGATTTACAATGAATGGTGTCGAGACTCGCGGTAATTCTATATCATTATGGATTTTACATTTTGGTATTAGAAAGGTGGAGGAAACGGCTTCAGATTCACAGAAGGTCTCTTCAGAGTGGGTATTTCAGTTGCGGTACATTTGGGGTGCTTAAGAGGGAATACATCAGCTTATAGACCTTAGGGCGGTGTGGTTTATGCTAGGATCTCTTGTGGTGAGCTTTGGGTGCGGATCGTGGTATTCTAACAAGGAGAAGTGTTATCTTGAGGGCAATTCAGAAGGAACTCGGAGGAATAGGATAGCTTGGTAGTAGGTTGGATCAGCACGACAATAGATATGATTGGTTCTTCGGGGTACTTGTGATGTGGTGAGTCTCTACAAGTGCTTCGTGGCAATATTCTTTGGTTTTGGCAGCCTGCGTGGCTTGGCTGAGTTAGAGGGATTCTGTTCTGATGGCTTGGTTATGTGCAAATGGGTTTCGAAGAGTTCTCGATGGTTTTTACCACGATTTGAGATGGATATTTCCTACTGGTGTGAGGAGCATATTGCATATTGTGACTTTCTCCTGGATGGGATCAAATGGAAGGCTTCTAACTGATCGGGTAGGTATTCTGCTGGACTTAGAGTTGATTATGAGATTCTCTTACTTTTCATATGATGGCATGATAGCTGTGGTGTGTTGTGTGGGATTGAGGTTTGCATATGCAAGGTCACGATCAGTTCTGAAGGGAAGATCATAAATTCTTAGACGGCATGGACGATTTCTGATGTTTAGATGAATGCTATAACTACTTGGTAATTCCTGAGAAGGGTGCGCATTTCAGAAGACGCACTGTGTGTTGACTTACGGATGCTTCATTGGTATTGATGTACTCGCCTCGTTGATTAACTGCTGATATTTAGATTATTGCTATGCTGCACGGAAGAATTTTAGAAGTATTACTTGTGGGATGATCATGTATGAGAGTTGTGTTAGACATTCGGGTGGTGGAGTTGGGATCGGATATGGTGATTCGTGTGTTCTAGGGATTCGGAGACTGGGAGTTCTTAAAAGATAGATTGTTTCGTGGTTGTGGAATGTGAAGATGTGGCCGAAACTAGCCAGATGATAGTATGTGTTATGGTTCAGTCATTGTGGACTTTCGGAGGCTTGTATATCTATTTGTGGGTGATCAGAGTGGATTTGTGGTCCATTGGTAGGCCCAATAAGGATGATTATTCTACACCGGGTCAGATTAGTTGACTCCATACTGCTGTTGTTGAGGGATATGCCATTCGGTTAGAGTTGAGCTTATTCATGTTCTGAGATGTCCTATGAGGTACCCTTCTATGCTGTGAGGGGTTGCGATCCACTGGTTATAGGCACACATGGTGCGGTTCTATTTGGGCCTTATAGCGGAATTTGAGCAAGATGGATATTATGTTGTTGAATGGTTTATTGCGCCTTGGTTATGTTCTCTCCGAACTGTGGTATATTGTGCTATTTGCTTCTCCGTGGTTACGGTCATGAACATTGGATACTTGATGACAAATTGCGCATGGTTATTGATTTTGAGCATTGTGGCTTGAGGTATTTCACGTGGACTAGTGTTTAGATAGGGTCATGCATTGCAGCGAAGTTAAGTTGGGATATGATCCTTTGTGTTAGATTCATGAGTCTTGGTTCTACTATGTATGATGGGTTCATAGCATTGCGGTTGTGGTGGTACTTGTTGAGTTTGCGGGGCGGTTCTCTGAATTGAGTTATTTTCCATTTCGGGTACATTTGAGTTGTTGCTTATTGGTGCACGGATTGCACAGGTCGTGATTCTAGGTAGTATTGGTGTGGCATGTCAATATGATGGTTGGTCTTGATAAAGTAAGGTCATTGGACTTAGAATGGGGGCCATTGGATTTGTTTGCGGTATATTTGGAAGGATAATATTGTTGATCGGCTTAGAAATTGGCTATAGTTCTTGTCGAAGGAGAGAAAGCTCCATGAGGTTTTGTTTGATATGAGGTTTATTACCAATACCGAGTTTGTTTTGAGGAGTTATTGTGATCAGATGTTATTGCTATAAGTACGCGAGTTATGCGGTATATCATGTTATTACATCTTTGGTTATGGTTATGGCTTGATACATCTTGTTCAAACTTATACAGTGTGTAGATGCGATATACCGATCTTATAAGAAATTCTGGGTGTTGGAAAATGGATTCTGTGGTTTACAGGCTAAGGTTGAAGTGATGATCTTCCGTTATGCTGCGTTGTCAGGCCTAAATGGAAAAGGGTGACGTGGGATCACCCCCGGGTATGTGCATGGTAAGGTTACACAGTGATTTGATGGCTTTGGAACGATTCTTGGCACGTTCGAGGATGAACGTATAGTGTGGGAGGATGTGATGTCCCGGCCGGTCATTTTGAGCATTTGCACTTCACTCGATAGTTTGAGGGCATGGTAGTTTCGTATGATGTATTATTACTTATGTGAATCGTCAGTTTTGGTTTTCAGGTTATTCGGAATCAGTTTGGAAGAATGAATTTCGTTGTTGAAGCTTTAAATTGTAAAAGTTGACCAAGTTTGACTTTTTGTTAATTTGTTCCCGGAACGAACTTTTGATGGTTCTGTTAGGTCCGGACGGTAATTTTGGACTTGGACAGATCTCCGGATTTGCAATTAGATATTTCTAGAAGGATTTGGCACTAATTGGCATAAATTGGAATTTGAAGATTTTGAAAAAGTTCATAAGTTCGATGAGAGTTGACTTTGTGGATATCGGATTCGGATTGTGGTTCCGAGAATTGGAATAGGTTCGTTGTTTCATTTGGGGCTTGTGTGCAAATTATGAGTTCATTCCGAGTTGCTTGGATATGTTTCGGCGCGAGTTTTGGAAGTACAAAGTTCTAGGTTCAGTACTTTTAATTTGAGGTGCGATTCATCGTTTCACTATTGTTATGCGTGATTTGAGGCCTTGAGTAGGTACATGTTATGTCATGGAACTTGTTAGCATATTCGGACGGGGTCTCGAGGGGCTCTGGTGAGTTCGGATGAGGTTCTGACCATTTCGTCACATGTTGCATTTGGCTAAAGCTACTGATTCTGGTGTTTCCACATCTGCAGAAGTATGGGATGTAGATGCGAGTCCGCAAATGCGGACAGCTGGTTGCATAAGCGAAGGAAGGCTTGGCAGGGGATCATCGCTGATGTGGAGGATGAGGCACACCTGCGTGTGCGCAGAAGCGGAAGCTGTTATCGCAGAAGTGGGCATGTGCGCAGAATTGTGCTTTGTCTCGCCCCTGCACTTGCGCAAAAGCGGTACCTGTTACAGGTGCGGAAGAGCAGACCTCTAGTGTGTTCCACAGAAGCGGGAATTTTGTTGCAAAAGCATCACCGCAGAAGCGACCCTTTGTACTTAAAAGCGAAAATCTATGGGCAGAAGCTATATTTCGAGGGTTGGTCATTTTATTCTCATTTTGAGACTTGGAGCTCGGTTTAGGGTGACTTTGGAGAGGAATTTCATCACAAGGATTGGGGTAAGTACATTATACTTGGTTTAGATTATATTTCGTGATTCTATCTTCGTTTTTGGTAATTGAACTATGAATTTTAAAAAAAAATTGGGGGTTTTAGACAAAAGTTTCATGGGGTGAGTTTTTGAGTTTAGAATATCGATTCAGAGTCGAATTTGGGTGAAACTAGTATGGTTGGACTCGTAATTGAATGGATCATCAGATTTTATAAGTTTCGTCAAGTTCCGAGGCGCGGGTCCAAGTTGGAATTTTGGGTTGATTTTTGGATTTTGATTGAAGATTCGACCTTTATCGATTGGGTTTGTTTCCTTTGGAATTATTTGATGTATTTGAGTTGCTTTTTGCTAGTTTTGAGCCGTTCGGACATCGGTACGCGCGGGGTGGAATTTTTGGAGCATCGCTTGGCCTGCTCGGTATTGGTTCTGGCTTGTTCGAAGTAAGTAACACTTCTAAACTTGGTGCTCAGGGTATGAAATCCCGAATTACGTGTTATGTGATTGATGTTGAGGTAATGTGCATGCTAGGTGACGGGCGTGTGGGTGTGCACCGTGTGAATTGTGATTTAGTTGATTCCATGGAATTGTGTAGCTATCTTATCTGAACATTTTTATTTTACTCTATGTGTTAGGGCACTTGAGCTTTAATTTATGCTAGACATCATGTTTAGGCTATATGCTTGTACTATTGGGAACCACAATGGTCATTCCTTATTGTTGATTTATTTGTTTAATTGTAGTTATGTACTCAGTCGTATTCATCTTTACATATCATATCTCATTCTCTGTTATTGTATATTGTCGCATCACATATCATTGAGTTGGGATGCTTAGCATGAGTGTTGTGAGCCCGAGAGACTTGAGAAATTGATGACTGAGTGAGGCCGAGGGCCTGATTGTGAAGATATTGATACTATAGCACGTGAGTTGTCCGTGCAGCACGTGAGTCGTTTGTGCGGATCCAGATACTGATACTATAGCACGTGAATTGTTCGTGCAGCACGTGAGTTGTCCGTGCGGGTCCAGATATCGATACTATAGCACGTGAGTTGTCTGTACGGACCCTGATATTGATACAATAGCACGTGAGTTGTCCGTAGGAACCCTGATATTGATACAATAGCACGTGAGTTGTCCTTGGGCATTATAGCGCTTGGGCTGAAGGAGCCCCCCCGGAGTCTGTACACCCCAGTGAGCGTAGTTGCTAGTAGTTATTATGTTTGGGCTGGATTCTTCCTGTACAGTATTGAGTGACTGAGTGTGACGACTGATCGAGCGTGATGACTGGAAAGTGTAAGACATTGAGATTGAGTACTCCGAGAGTGTGAGTACACGTGTTCATCATTGAGCTACATTATATTTGGCATGCGTACTTGAGATACATGCATAGAGATGCATTTCCTTCTGCTACCCGATTTTTGGTAACATTTATGATTTGACATGTATATTGACATGTAGGCATAGGGATGTATTTTCCTCATGCTATCTAAAAATGAAACGTCTTATTTGTTGTTGAAAGGTTTTCGAAAAAATCACAGTTTTCAAACTTACTCATATATTTTTTTTGGGGTTCTCGATGAAAGATTTGGGATCTACTGTTATACTGGAAAAGCATGCCTATTTTTCGTAACTGTGAACGAACTGAGTTATTTCTTGTTCCATCTTTGTTATATTGTTATGAACTGTTGTTGGTTATTCGATTTGTACTCTGACCCTTGTCCCAGCTCGTCACTACTTTCATCCTAAGGTTAGGTTTGATACTTATTGAGTACAACGGGAGCTGGATCTGAAGATGTACCTGCGTTCCAGCTGCCTCTTGATCTTGGTAGATTTAGTATTTCAGATCTGTTCATATATATTTCAAACAGATAGTGTATTTTATTTCAAAGCAGCTTTGTATACTCTATAACTTAGAAGCTCATGATTTGTATTACCAGTCTCTGGGGAGTTGTATAAATTCAATTATCTCATCTTTGACTCACATCAGTATTATTATATCGTGTTTTATAGTTAATTGGCTTACCTAACAAGTCGGGTTAGGTGCCAGCACGACGGTTTGGGTTTTGGGTCGTGACACATAGCGTCTCTTAACCCTACTGATCATTACCCAGTTTGATTTTTCCAAGACTCTTTTCGTTGGTTCGACATGAGTGCCACTGGAAACCTGATTTTCCAGTAATGACTCCTACTGTCGATGATAGAATCACTTCTTACTACGAAGGATATTCCTTTTTTTATACCTACCCCTTTACCTTAGGGTTTACTCCTCCTATTGATCCCGTGATCATTGAATTTTGCCGCTATTTCAATGTTTATCTTGGTCAAATAGGTCCAATCGTGTGGAGGGAAGTTGCTTGCTTTTGTTACTTGTCAGGCTTAGTTTGCACCCCTTTTACCTTCCATCACTTGCTTCACCTATATTCCTCGAAAATATTTCGCAAATGTGTTTCTTCCCTCGTGGCTAGAAGTAAGAGAGTTTTAGTTAGCATTAGGGATGATCGAGACCGTGTTTGGTACGCTCGACTTGTTGCCCTCCCCCCTCGTGAGTTAGTGGGTGATGAGAATATGCCCTTCTTAGAGAAGTGAAACTTTGCACGTAAGTTTTTTTTTCTCTTATTTCTTTGGTTTCCTTGATACTTTAATTTTCTTCACATAAGTGTGTTGGTTTTTCAGCACCATGGAAGTCTTTGCTGAAATTCCTTACTTCTGTGATTGGGTAGAAAAGATGTTGACTACTGCTCCTATGGACAAGAGATCTTGGAAGTTTGTGTCGTAGAGATTTTGATGAAAAGTGAAGACCCATGGTAAATTTTTATTTCCATGGTTCTTCTTCCCTTTGTTCATCTTTATCTTTTCTTTTGGCACACTTTTTTTAGGGTTTGCCATTTGTGGCATCAGTACTGCCTCTGTTCCTTCTGCTAGGCTCTCTGTGAGTTCTGCACGGGAACAGATCTTGAGTGCGTCTTCTCCAAGAGGAAGAATGCTGAAGCCCGTGGCTTTGAAGATGAAGAGGATAATGAAGAAGGTTCCATAGTGAGGACACCGCGAGTCAGAAGTCACGTGATTTTCGAAGATGAAGCCTATATTTCTCATGACCCCCCCTCCAAGTTTTATTCCTTTTAGCCTCATTGATGAGCCAGAGAGTGTTCACTTGGATATCTTTGATGAAGATGTGGATCATTTTGATAACCCCCCTGCCTCCCCAAGTCCTGTTGACAGACTTTTTGCTCAAGGGTTTAAGGGCGAAGACGACTTTGGCCTTGTTTCATAAGAGCCACCACTTTCCTCTCTTCCGATGACTTCAGTCACCTCCATTGCCAATCCTTTTGTTTCTTCTGCCTCCTTGCCTACAGCCACTGCAGCTACTGTCCCTGCTGCTGCTTCCCATGAAGAAGTGAGCCTTCTAGCGTTAGACAGGGCATGAAAGAGGTTTTTAATTGAAGTCCCCGATGGTAGGAATTTGTTGAAAAATCCTGTTCAGGCCGCTATATGGTTAAAACCATTAATTGGACCGTTGGAGAAGAAGAAGCTTGAGTCCCATAGTTCCTTGACTTTGATGAATGACATTATACATTCTTCCCTCAAGGTATGTATTTATTCTTTCTATTTTCCTTCCCTTCCTTTCATGCTTGTAACTCCCTTTCCTTGTCTTTTTATATATCAATTTGATAGGTATGGAGCTTATGAGAAGGATTTCTTTGACAGATCAGCAGGTGATCGAGTTGCGCACTGAGGCTGATAATTGGAAGGAGCAATTCGATAGCCTCCAACTGGAGAAGGACGTTCTTACTGAAGAGAAGGGAGCTCTGGAACAATAAATATAGATAACCATTGCCGAACTAGTAGTTTTGAAAGCTTCCTCCAATCAAGTCAAAAAAGACAAAGATAGATAGGAATCGTCCTTTGCTGAGCAGCACTCACTAAAAATAAGAAGCTTGAAATATCTCCTTAATCAGAAAGAGATGTATGCGAGTGATTTGGTGCAGATGCTAACCCAATCTCAAGAAGAGCTCTATGCCTCATCTGACAAGATTCAGTTCCCTGAGAGTTCTCTTACTCCTTTGAAGGCATCTTATGAAGCTTCTGAAGCAGAGAAAGAAGAGTTGAGGGTTGAAATTGAGCAGTGGGAGAGAGATTATGAAGCCCTTGAAGACAAGTTGACGCTTGATGTTAGCTGGGCTTTCTTGAACACCTATTTGAGACGCTAACTGAAGCTAGCCAGGAGGGTTTTGACCTCAATGCTGAAATCGCAAAGGCTAATAAAGCGATTGAACAAACTCAGCAACGTCAAATTGGTCCATCTTCTCCCATGGATGATGCTCCTTAGCTTTTACCCTGGATTTTGTGAAAGTGACTTGACTTTGTGCTGGTTTTTGTTGAAACTCTCTTTTTCTTTTTTCGTTTTTGAGTAGTTTTTGGGAGATTTTTCCTCCCTTATTTATGGGGAAATGATATAAATATCTTTTTTCCGCATATTGTGCCTTTTGTTCTTTATGTTTTTGTGCTTATACTTGCATTAAAAATGCTTTAGTAAACCGCGTATTTATTATGCACGGATCTTTTTATAAAAGAGGGCAGCTTTTATATTAACAACACTGATGAAGATTACCTCTCATCTTCATATTGGTGCAAATATATGAAACATAGAGTAATTTGAAGACATTTTATTTTTTTGACTTTTCAAATAAATAATCTTGTACAACATTTTCATAACTGCTTTCTTTATAGCGGGTTTATAAATCCGGGTATATTTTCTCGTGGTTAAATATATGGCCTTAACGTAGAAGCTCGTGGAGTATTCTGTAGTTTTCTAACTCTCTATTGCCCATTCTTTCCGCGAGCTTGAAGCCTTTGAAATTGACATTTTCTTCAAGGTTTCTTCAAGGTTTTAACTTTGGCTAAGCTATGCTTTTGTGATGTACGTCTTCTTTCCTTGCGTACTCTTCCATATGTATAGTCCTCCCAGGGTTTGAGCATTGAAGCATGAGCTTTCAAACACTGGATCAACTCCTTACTTTTGGTCTTTTCCCTGAAAAGGAAATACGTACGAGACTCGGAGGTAATTTTTCAATTGATGACTGCTTAACCTTTTTCCATCAGAAATGTTGTAACCTAGAACGGAAATAATTAAGTATTCCGCATGTCTTTTAGGTCTAATATCATCATTTAATACGGGCTAACTTTTTGGATATCATCTCAAATGGTTAGTAAAACTTAAATGAAAAAATTAAATATTGAAATTTCGTGATACCTGACCATGGCTATTAACTTCTTTTAGAAGTAATACTTCTTCAAATGGGCAGCATCCAATGGGATGGTAACACTTTTCCTTCAATAATTCCCAACTCGTACGCTTCCTTTCCAGCAATGCCTTTAATTCTATATGAGCCTTCCCAATTTGGACTCAACTTTCCTACGTTTGCCTGTTGTGTTGACCAGAACACCTCTTTGAGGACAAAGTCCCAAATATTGAAATACCTCAGGTTTGCCTTCCTATTATAGTATCGTTCAACCATCTCTTTTGAGCCGCCATCCGAATTAATGTTGCTTCTCTTCTCTCTTCTGTCAAATCCAAATGTTTTCGTAGTTCTTGTTCATTTGTTGCCTCACTTGTATGTGTATGCTTCATGCTTGGTTCCCCTATCTCTACTGGGATTAAAGATTTTGTTCCATATACAAGTGAAAATGGAGTTTTTCCCGCGCTAGTTTTTGCCGTTTTTCGGTAAGCCCATAATATACCTGGTAGTACTTCTGGCCACTTGCCGCTTGATTCTTCCAATCGCTTCTTTAGGTTGTTGATAATAACCTTATTTGTCAACTCATCTTGTCTGTTATCCACTGGGTTGTAAGGTGCAGAAGTAATTCGTTTAATTTTCCACCTTTTGAAAAAGTCGGCAACTTTCGGACCTATGAATTACGGCCCGTTATCACAAACGATTTCATTTGGGATTCCAAATCGACATATTATATTCCTCCAAATGAAGCCCATAACTTCCTTTTTCTCGCACCTATTTGAAGGCACTTACTTCTACCCACTTTGAGAAATAATTGGTCAGAATTAACAAAAATCGTACCTTTGGTTTAGCTTGAGGCAGCGGTCTTACGATATCCATACCCCGTTTCATGAATGGCCATGGTGATATAACTGAATGTAGCAACTCTACCGGTCGATGCATATTATTAGCGTATTGTTGGCACTTATCACACCTTGCTACGAAGTGTTTTGCTTCATCCTCCATTATTGGCCAATAGTATCCTGCTCTTATTAGTGTTTTTACCAAAGATCTCTCCCCCGCGTGATTGCCACATTGCCCCTCGTCTACCTCTCTCATTAATTATTCTATGTGTGAAGGTCCAAGGCATCTTGCTAAAGTTCCACCAAACATTTATTCACCCGTATCAGGCAATACTGAGCAGCCTTCAACCATAGCAATCGAGATTTCTTTTATCCTAGGGAAAAATTCCATACTGCAAAAAGTTCACAAACTCTTATTCTCCAATCCCAAGTGAAGATATTGAAATTTACTTCACTCTTGGTTTGGTCAAGGGTTGAATAAAATAGGTGTACCATAACAACATTTTCTGTATTTGTCGCATCAGTGACGGACGTGAGATTTGCCAACGCGCCTGCTTCTGCATTTTCTTCCCTTGGTATTTGTACAACTTTCCATGTCAGCAACTGCCTAAGTAAGTCTCGTACCTTTTCGAGGTTCCACTATATTCGTGTTTCTCTTGCCACGTAAGTTCCTTGCATCTGATTGACTACTTGATGCGAGTCGCTTTTGATTTCGATTTGATCAATACCAAGCTCTCTTGGGAGCTCCAAGCCTATAATCACAGCTTCGTACTTTGCCTCATCGTTAGTAATTGGCTAACATTTTATGGCTTGTCTTATGATTTCACCTAACAATTCTTGTTTATGCAATATATTCCTTAGCGAAAAGGCAGTTACAACAGAAACATGATGACACTGAAAGTAAAGTCGTAACTTTCTTGATGCGATAATTAAAGCTAAAACAAGTTTTTCTAGGTGAGGATATCGTGTCTCAGTATCTAGTAAAGATTTACTAACATAATAGATCAGAGATTGTTTACCTTTTTCTTCGCGTACCAGTACCGTGCTTACCGCTACTTCTGACACTGCAAGATGGATGAGCAATCTCTCCCCGTCCTTTGGTTTTGCTAACAGGGGAGGATTTGACAGATATGTCTTTAAGTCCTTCAGAGCTTGTTGACATTCGCCAGCCCATTCAAATTGATTTTTCTTTTTTAATACTGAAAAAAACTTAAAGCATTTTTCCGATGACTTGGATATAAACCTTCCTAGAGGCACTATCCTACCTGTCAATCTTTGTACTTCTTTCTTGCTCATAAGCACATTAGGTATTTCTTTAATAGCTATGATCTGCGCGACATTTACCCCAATACCTCTATTAGAAACAAGAAAGCCCAAAAATTTACCTGAAGCCACGTCAAAAGCGAACTTTTCTGCGTTCAACTTCATGTTGTACTTTCAGAGAATTTCAAAGGTTTCAGCCAAATGTTGAAAATGGTTTCTTGCCTGTGTTGACTTGACCAACATATCATCTATTTAGAACTCTATAGTTTTTTCCAAATATTCTTGAAATATTTTGGTTATCAATCTTTGATATGTTGCTCCAACATTTTTCAATCCAAATGGCATGACTTTATAGAAATATGTCCCCCTATCTATGATAAGTGAGGTTCTTTCCTCATCTGAAGGGTTCATTTTTTTCTGATTATAACCAGAATAAGCATCTAAAAATCTCAAAAGCTCATGACACACTAATCAATTAGCTGGTCTATATGTGGTAAAGAAAAGGAATCTTTAGGACAAGCCTTATTTGATTTGGTATAATCTACACATACTCACCATATTCCATTCCTTTTTGGAACCATAACAGTATTAGCTAGCCAGTCAAGGTACTTCACCTCTCGTATTGAACCGATTTTTAGAAGTTTTTGTACCTCATCCTAGATCACTTGATTTTAAATTGGCCATGGCTTCCTTTTCTTCCGTTTGACAGGTGGGTGTAACGAATCCTCATTCAGCTTATGGGTCATCACCTCTGGTGGTATACCTGTCATATCTTAATGTGACCAAGCAAAGCAGTCTGCGTTAGCATATAAAAATTCAATTAACTTACCTTTCATTTCTAGGTTCAGGTTTGCTTAGATGTAAATTTATTTGTTTGGCCAGTGGACAAATAATATTACGGCTTCGAGCTCCTCTATGATTGTTTCGATGTTCTCATTTTCCTCTGGTTCTTGAATTATATCAGGTCTTGAATCCATGTTAGTTTGTTTTTGTGGACTTTCAGTCGAGGTGTGAATAGTATTATCCCTAAATGAATTCTTTAACTGCTATTTCGCACTTGCATCGTCGGATGTCGTATTTGCAATCACCTCTGAATTAATATTTCCTGATGCCTGTTGATCTCCTCGGATTTGTCGAATCCTCCATTCTGATGGGAATTTTATGACTTGATGCAATGTTGACGGGACAACATCCATATCATGAATCCATGGCCTACCCAAGGTTATACTATAGGCCATGTATGTGTCTATTATCTGGAACTTTGTGTCTTTGACGACACCTTCTGCAAATGTAGCTAATACAATTTCCCTTTTCGTAACGACGCTTGAATTATCGAACCCATATAATGTTCGTGCTTTTGGTATGGTATTATCATTCACTTGCATTTCATTTACCACTCTCAGTAAAATGATATTCATTGAGCTACCTGGATCAATCAAAACTCGTTTAACATTAGTATCATGTACAAGTAAAGATATTACCAATGCATCATTGTGAGGAATCATTAGGCCGTCCACGTCCTCATCATCAAACACTATGTTGTCTCTTTCCAAGACTTGGCAAACTCGTTCCCCTTGAGTAACGTGAACTTCGATGTCTTTTTAGCAGCCATGTACATTACCCCATTAACCTTTTCTCCCCCGGTTATGACGTTTACCGTTCTCTTTGGAGATGGAGGCTTTGGTTGTTCTTGTCTGCTTTTCATGTATGATTGTTTTCCTCTCTCATTGAACATGTCAGTAAGATAGCCTTGCTTCAGTAGATATTCAACTTCCTCTTGCAAGAGCCGGCAATCTACTGTTCTATGTCCATGATCATTGTGAAACTCGCACCAAAATTCAGGGTTCCTTTTGTTTGGATCCGACCTCATCTCCTTTTCCCATTGTACCTTGTCTCCCATTCATCGTAGGACAACCACCAATTCAGAAATGCACTATAAATCTCATATTCTTGTTTGAGTTCTAGAATGCTGATTCGAGTGTCCCGCTCCTTTCTGGATCGAGAAGGGGAACTCGTCTCCTTTTGCCTTGATCTTGAATCAAACCGTGCATTCTCTTGTTTTGGCCGGGAATCTCACCCAGCAGGTACCATATAAGGCTCGTACCTGTTCTTTCTAGAACTTCTTTTTGATTCCGAGCGTCTAGATCATGGCCTTTTGTTTGCCGTTGGCTGAGTAATCGTATCTGCTTCTATCCGCAACTTTTTGTTGTATCGATTGTAAACATCGATCCAAGTAGTTGCGGGAAATTTCCGTAACCTTTCTTTCAACCTCCGCATTGTTGACACCTAATTTTGTCCTTCCATACCCGAATTTATCCCATTGAGCTGCTATTTTACTTTAAAAGGTCATAATGATACTTATAATATTTTTATATTTTTACCAGTATTATAAATTCCTTTTTTAAACCCTTATTATAATGTTTTGCTACATATTTTATTCATTAGAATAATAACTTTTGAGAACATATGCCACGCAATTTGTTTTTAACTTGTTCAAATATATTTACGTAAAGGTACATTTATTTAAATATTTATTTTTGCTTAAAAAAACTTTTTTTAGGTACTTAAACTATCATTACAAATTAGTGTTTTCTGTTATTATTATTATTATTATTATTGTTGTTGTTGTTGTTGTTGTTGTTGTTGTTGTTGTTGTTGTACTATCTATATTATTATAAAAGTATGAATATAATATTGATTTACAAAAATAACCTTTTAATATTAAGAATATAACTCACAATAAAAGTACATAACCGAATACATTAGCATTATAATCCTATTAGTTTTAGGACATAATACTACACATTAAGAATCATACATGATTACCTTTCGGAATCTTATTAGTATAATTACTTTCGGGCATTGATGTATAATACTACATGTTAGCATGTAAATGTAATACCTTTAGGAACACGTTAGGTTTCTTATTAGTATAATTACTTTCGGGATAGAGACATACTTTTAGCTATGTAATCCTATTATTTTTAGGATATACTTCTTAAAAAATTTCTATTACTAATTAATTTGAAAACTATAATATTGTCCTATTACTATTTGAGAATGTATTATATTGTTCAAATCCATTTAGAATAAGGAGAGTCTATATATTATAAAAGCGCGAACACAATATTGGTAGACCAAAATAGCCTTAAAATATTAAACAGAAGAACTCATAGGGAAATGACATAACTGTAATAAAACTATTATATTACTAATTTAAAAATTGACTTAAAAATTTCTATTACTAATTTAATTTGAAAACTATTATATTGTCCTATTACTAATTTAATTTGAGAATGTATTATATTGTTCAAATCTATTTAGAAAAAGGAGATCATACATATATTATAAAAGCACGAACAGAATATCGATAGACCAAAATACTTTTAAAAACTGTAATAACCTATTTTTGGACTATAATAACTTCTATGTTAATATTTTTAACATTTAAGTTTTTAAAATTAATAAAATTTTATCGATTGAATTCTCATTAAAAATATGTAGGAAGGCTTAATAAAACCAATTTCATAAGAATCCTCTATATTGGTATCACTCGATAATATCTAATTCCAAGAAAAAATAAAATTAAAGTTAAATGGAGTGCATAAACCATTGAAATTGAGAAAACAATTTGCATGATAATATATTTTTATATTATATTTGAACTGCTTTCCAACTCAAATAATATTTTATTATTATTAGTTTTTCATGTAAATTGAAAAATATACCCAATTATTATCATTATTATTGATTCTCTCCTTTTTCCCTTTGATCCCCTTTATTGGAGCTATTGCTCCTTTGGTAACTCAAACCTACAACCCTGGTGTAATGACCCGACCGGTCGTTTGAGCTCTAGCGCGTCGTTCAGCGATTTTAGCCTTGAATAGCTTCACTTCAGATATTATGACTTGTACGTGTGATTGGAATTGAATTTCGAGAAAATCGGAGTTGATTTGAAAGAAAAATTATAATTTCGGAAGCTGTAAGTTGGAAAAATTGATTAAGGTTTGACATTTGAGTAAACGACTTCAGAATTGAGATTTGAAGGTTCCAAAATAGGTTCGTATGATGATTACAGACTTGGGCGTATGCCCGAAATTTCATTTGGATATTTCTAGAACGTCTCGGCACTAATTGACGAAAATGGAAATTTGAAGGTTCGAAATGTTCATAAGTTTGACCGGAAGTTGTCTTTTATGATATCGAGTTCGGATTTCGGTTCCGGAAATTTCAATAGCTTCGTTATGTCATTTATGACTTGTGTGCAAAATGTGAAGTCATTCCGGATTGATTTGATATGTTTCGGCACAAGTTTTGGAAGTTGGAAGATTCAAAGTTCATTAAGTTCTATTTGAGGTGCGATTAGTTATTTTGATGTTGTTAGATGTGATTTGAGGCCTCGAGTAGGTCTGTGTTATGATACGGGACTTGTTGGTATATTTGGACGGGGTTCCGAATGGCTCGGATGTGTTTTGGGATGAGTTTTGAACGAGTTTGGGCATTTCGGCACTCTGCTGATGTTCTGGTACAGTTGAAGTGCGAAGGGTACATTTTGGAGTGTTAAGGCAAAGCCTCATGTGCGGATCGCAGAAATCCTCTTGCGGCCGCAGAAAGGGGAATTTGCAGGTTGGATGGTCAAACTTCGGAAGCTTATATTTTTTTATTCTATAAGGAATTTGGAGATGATCCGAAAATGAATGTTGTAACCCTTTGAGTATAGTTTCCAGAAAGGCAAATCATTCATCATTTAGACATTTATACCAAAAGTTATGACAAATTTACTGAAGCCTGGTAGTGCAATCACTGTGGATGTGCGACCGCACAATTTGGATTGCGGCCGCGGCACTTGGGATGTGTGGACCGCACATAATATGTGCAGTTAGCACAAAATATGCGCGGTCAGCACAATTGGTAATCAGATTTTTGTACTTTATAGACGAGGGTTAGAGTATTATTTCACATTTGGACTTTGGGAGCTCAGTTTGTGGCGATTTTCGTAGGTTTTTCAAGAGATTCTTCGGGATAATTGATTCTAACTCGGATTTGGTTAATATACATGAATATATCATTGTTTTCATCATTTAATTAGCAGCTTGAGATGAAAATTTGGGAAAATTATAGAAACTTCATAAATTATAGTTTGAGGATTTGAAGGTCGAGTTGTGATTGGATTTGACTAATTTTGGTATGGTTGGAGTCGTGGTTGAATGGGTGTTCAAATTTTCTAATTTTGTCGGATTTCGAGACGTGGGCCCCACCATTGACATTTGGTTGACTTCGAGCGGAGTTGGAAATTTTTATAGATTGTTAATTATGGGTAATAAAGTATATATTTAGGGATTTGCACGTTTGTTTGATTAGTTTTAGAGAGGCGGACATCAGTTTGAGGTGTTTGAGTGGCGTTGGAGCCAGTTATGGAATTTCGGAGCGAGGTAAGTCTCCTGTCTAACCTTGTGAGGGGAAAACTATCCCCTAGGTGATATTTATTGTCATGTGCAACTAGTCGTGGGTGCTACGTACGCACGAGATGACGAGAGTCCGTATGTAGCTAAAACATGCTTATGTCTGAGTAGACTTAGGACTTTATCACGTAATAATTGAATTATTTGAACTTGTTCTGCCGACTTAATTAATTAGAGTCATAACTGAAATTGACTTAGAAATAAATATATGTGGACTAGACTAAGCCTTATCACCTTGAGTTATTGGCTAGTTATTTTAGAAAAGGTAAAGATTATGTTCATTTTGTGCTCATGTATTGTATTGTAAGCACTTATCTCGTAATCCGATAACTTCCTTCCTTTTCTTGCGGGCCGAACACCTAGGCAGTATATAGATGATCTATGGTTCGTGCCGCACGATCCTCGGTAGTGTACACATTATTCTGGATCGGGCCGAACGCGCATTATTTATTTATTAGATCGGGCCGAACCTCGACAGAATCGTTCTTTATATCACTTGTAGTCTGAATATTCACAAGCTAATCTTTCCACTGATGCTCGGCATTTTATATGGTATTCCTTATTTATTTGATATTGACACTTAAGATTTTCAGAGATGTTAAGGTATAATACAAGGTTTAGAAATTCATGCTTTAAAGAAGTAATTTGGAAGATTATGTAACGTACATATTTACCCCATCATTGCAGTATGCTTCATATCTACTTACGTTTTATCATGTTGCATAGTGGACCTTTAGTAAGTGTCGATGTCGACCCCTCGTCACTACTTCTCCGGGGTTAGGCTAGATACTTACTGGGTACGCGTTGATTTACGTACTCATGCTACACTTCTGCACTAAATGTGCAGGATCTGACAGGTTCATTTGATGATCACCTTGGCGCATAGGCGCACCTGTTGAGGAGACTTTATGTGAGCTGCATTCTAGGTTACGCATCGCAATCCACCGAGTCTCCATTGTACTATTTATTTTATTCTGTCTTATTACATTTGGGACATATATTATATTATTATTGTAATCCTTAGAAAATGCTCATGCACTTGTGACACCGGTTTTTGGAGTTCCTACTGATTGTTCGTTATTGTAGTTCACGTAGTTCACGGAGATTATGAATTTTGAAAGTAATAAAATGAGTAAATAAATTGATAAATCAACGTTGGCTTGCCTTACAGCAGCTTTAGGTGCCATCATAACCTATAGTGGATTTTAGGGTCGTGACACCTGGGGTTGTAGGTGGGGAGTGCTAACCGTCTGAACAATTCCCTCTTATCTACCCAATTATTAAAGAATAACTAAGAAGTTTTTTAAGAATATAAACGTATGAGAAAGAGAAAGAAAATGGTTGGTAGGAGTCAATACTACTAATAATTTTGCAAACATAAAGATCTAAAAGTGGAATGTCAAATAGATCTTTACTCTTTGTAAATAAAATTTATGGTGGATAAAATTATAATTACGATTAAATATTTGTAACAATCCGCCCGATCATTTTGCTTTCTAGATCCCCAACTTCCCAAATAAGACTCCCCGTATATGCTTTCACTGTTTTATGACTCACGGGGATGGTTAGTTCGGGATTTGGAAGGGTTCGGGTTGAAATCGGAACACTTGGTTCCTTAAGTTTGGCTAAAAAAGGCTAAGTTTGACTTGAGTCCAAGTTTTGGGTAAATGACCTCAAAATTGGGATTTAACGGTTCCTTTCGGATGATGATATTAGACTTGGGCGTATGTTCGGATTGAGTTTTGGATGAACCAGAGCGTTTCAGCGCTTAATATTGGAAGTTGGCACATTGAAGGTTTTAAAGTTCTTTAAATTTGGTTTGACGTAGGATTTGGTGTTATCAAGGTCCAATTAGGATTCTGAGCCTTGGAATAGTTCCGTATGGTGATTTAAGACTTGCACACAAAATTTGGAGTCATTACGAGTAGATTAAGTATGATTCAGCACGTTTGGAATAAGTTGGAAGAACTTGAAGTTCATATGATGTTTCTATTACTTTTGGCATATGATTCTTATTTTAATGTTGTTATTTGTGTTCCAGGAGTACGTTTGGGTGGGGCCTCAGGGCCCCAGATACCATTAGGACGATGCGTAGAAGTCATTTGGCCTTAGTTGGATAGCTGAAGCACCCAACTTCTGGTGCAATCGCACTTGCGGAGGGCGAGCCGCAGGTGTGAGATCGCAGAAGCGAGCTAGCAGCCGCAGAAGCGGCACAACATAGGTTGCCCAGTGATCGCAGATGCGAGGCAGGCCTCCGCAGGTGCGAAGCAGGCGATTGCAAAAGCGGAATAAGGTCGCATGTGTGACGCGCTCGCCGCAGAAGCGGGCTCGCAGATGCAAGACGTTGGTCACAAAAGTTGAGGAGGTTGACCTGGGCTTGGACCGCACCTGCGTGGGTTTGTTCGCAGAATCGTAACCGCAGTTGCGGTTGTGTTATCACAGGTGCAAAAAATCACTGGGTAGTGAGGTTCGTTTAAGTTGGGAGTTAAACCATTTTTGACTCATTTCTTTCATTCATTGGGCGATTTTGGAGCTTTTGGAGAGGGGTTTTCACCTAGCACTTTGACGTAAGTGATTTCTATACAATATGAGTGTAAAACATAGATTGGGTAGATTCTAACATGTAGACTTGTGAAAATTATGGGTTTAGATGAAAAACCTAGGATTTGATAAAAACGGAATTTAACCACGAAAATAATTATGGAATGGGATAAAAATTATATATTTGAGTTCGTAAGCTTATGGGTAACGATTTTCTTCAAATATTTCTGGAATCCGGGCACGTGGGCCCGGGGGTGAATTTTAGGAATCCTCCAATTTGGGTTGGGTATTTAATATAATAGTTAAATTATGAACTTTTGAATATGTGTTGACTAGATTATATAACATTTGAATAGTTTTGAGTCGTTTGGCACCGAGTTGAGGCTTTAGAACGAATTTGAGGATCGGAAGTGAGCTTGAGAACGAGGTAAGTCTCTTGCCTAACCTTGTAAGAGGGAACTCATCCCCTTAGGTGTATTTTTGTTGTAGATTATTTGTGTGGGGAGCTACGTACGTACTAGGTGCCGATAGTCCGTGCGTAGCTATATTCCATATGATGTCCAGGTAGTTTTAGGTTTACATCATGCCTTGTTTGCACTATTATGTTAGTTACACCTGTTAATTTTCATACGTAGAACCGAGATTAAGGGTTTTTAGATTTAAAATCCCCGGTTTGGATTTCTTATGTTTGGGAAGAATTGAACAATTTTATAATAACTTTGAGAAATCTATGTTCACTCGCGTCGCAAGTATTTCCGCTAAAGAGGTAAATTCCTCTACTCTCATGGGAGGGGGTCATTCGCCTCGGCAGGTTAATAGATTCATCTATGGTTCGTGCCATTCGACCTCGGCAGTGCACACAGTATATTTCTGGATTGGGCCGTATGACCTCAGCATAAATAGTTCGTGATAATACTCGGAGCCTAATTATAATTGATATTAATTCTTGGCTTGAGCGGTTATAATTGTTTAAATGATAGGAATTGACTTTTATTGTTAGTGAAGGGATTATTAATCATTGCTTTTTACTGAGTTGTACTAATTATTTACATAATCTATGCTTATTTATAATTCCTGCATTTTATTGTTAGCCCATTGTAAGTGTGAATGTCGACCCCTCGTCACTACTTCTTCGAGGTTAGACTAGATACTTATTGGGTACATATTGTTTATGTACTTACGCTACACTTCTACACTAACAGTGCAGGTTCTGAGGCAGGTGCATCTAGTGGTTATCCCGGGGCACACTCCTGATACTCCGAGACTTTGCAGTGAGTTGCTTCCCGATCCCCTTTTGCAGCACCCGAAGTCTTTCTTTTGTGTTTTTCTTTCTTTCTACTTTATCTCAGACAGTAGCTTAATGATTTGTATATTCTTCTAGTAGATCATATACTTATGATACCAGGTCTTGGAATTTCTCTAGTAGACAATTGATGATTTTGAGTATTTATTTCACCACATTAGTTGTTACTGTTATTTATACTTTATTTTACTAAAATTTTCACCTCTTACTTATTTATTAATTAAAACTCAACTATTTCTAAAATGTTAAAAGAATAAACTCATGTGTAATGCACCATTGGCTTGCCTAGCGGCGACATTGGGCGCCATCACGGCCTGTAGGGGAATTGGATCGTGACAACATGGTATCAGAGCACTAGGTTCATGTAGGTCTCACGGGTTATGAGCAGGCCTAATAGAGTCTTGCGGATCGGTGCAGAGATGTCTGTACTTATCTTCGAGAGGCTATAGGGTGTTAGGAAACTACTCTTTCTTCATCTCCTATCGTGTAGTTGATTTTGTACTAAGTATCTTTCTCTCATTCTCCCACAGATGGTGAGAACGCGTGCAACGGATGTTCCAGACCATGGAGGAGCTGCTCCCTTTGTTGCTAGAGGCTGAGGCAGAGGCTGTGGAAGGGCTCTAGCTCGTGGCAGAGGACGAGGGCGTCCAAGAGTTGCTGTTGTCACACCATCAGTGGATCCACTGGTGGATCCTATTATTGAGTAGCACAGTGAGGTGCCTGCAGCAGAGCCAGCCCCGGTGGATTTCATGTCCGCACCGGGATTTCAGGATGTCATGGGCTGTATGCTACAGTTCATGGATTCTATGACTCAAGTTGATTTATTTCTAGCACACCCAGCCACAACTCAGGCGGGAGGGGGAGCACAGAACCCTACCTCTCACGCTCTTGGGCATGCAGCTGCCGTATATCAGACCCCAGGTGCATTACCCATGGGCGGAGCCTAGCCAGTGGCAGCAGCTATACATGAGCCCATACCAGCTGCGGCCGGCGAACCACAAAAGCTATTGGATAGATGGACCAGGCTACGCCCTTCTGTCTTTGGAGGTGAGTGACATGAGGACCCCCAGGACTTTATTGATCGGTGCAGGGACAGACTGCACAACATGAGGATATTGGAGTCCCATGGGGAGGGCAGGGCCTGTAGGTGGTGGCAGTCATATCTTCTAGGCAGACCAGCAGTCTCTTCCCATGACTTGGGATCGGTTCATACGCCTCTTCTTGGGCACATATTCCACCCTCTCAGAGGGAAGAGTTATAGTTTCAATTCGAGCAGCTCCAGCAGGGCTAGATGTCAGTGACCAACTATGAGGCGAGATTCCTTGAGTTGTCTCGCCAAGCACTTATGATACTTCCGACCAATGTAGAGAGATTTGTGGAGGTTTGTTGCAGATTTGCACTCTACTAGCCAGGCCATTATGGCCCGAGAGGTTGAGATGGGGACTTCTTTTGAGCTAGTTGTGGAGATAGCTCGGAGAATCAAGGGTGTTTGTCAGGGGGCCGAGAGCAGGCAATGAGGGATAAGAGGTTTTGATATTCTGGAGAATTCACTGGTTCCCCAGCTAGGGGCAGGGGTCGGTTCGTGAGGGGTCAGTCTAGCAGGCCCACATATCCAGCACCACTGCCTCATCGGGGTGCTCCAGTGCGGCCCTATTTCAGTGCCATGCCAGAGAGTTCCTAACGGCCACTAGCTCTTTAGGGTCCATCTAGTGGGTATTCAGGCCATCAGGGTCAGACTTTCGGTCAGCATTCTGCCGTTCCAAGGGTTGTTACGAGTGCGGGGATCCTGGCCACATGAAGAAGTATTGTCCCAAACTTCGGGGCAAGGCAATACAGCAGGGTCACCAGCTTATGATTACAGCACTAGCTACCGCACCAGCAGTCCGGACGGAGGCGGAGGAAAGGTGGGTAAGGGCTGTCCTAGAGGTGGAGGCCAAACATGCGGGGGCCAGTCATGTGGCGCTCCGACTAGATTTTATGCTTTTCCGGCCAGACCAGATGCAGTGGCCTAAGATGCCTTGATCACATTTATTATTTCTGCCTGCAGTAGGGATGCTTCAGTACTATTTGATCTAGGGTCTACCTATTCGTTTATTTCATCTCTGTTTGCTTATTTCCTGGGTGTTACTCGTGAGTCCTTGGGTAATCCTGTTTATGTGTCCACATCAGTGGGTGATTTTGTTGTTGTGGATCAGATCTATCGGTTCTACATTGTTACTTTATGTGGTTATGAGACCTGAGCGGATCTTTTGTTGCTCTATATGACTGACTTTGAGGTCATCCTGGGCATAGATTGGTTGTCTCCATATCAAGCCATCCTTGATTGCCATGCCAAGACGGTTACCTTGGCGATATCAGAGTTGCCTAGATTGGAGTGGAAGGTTTCATCTGTCAGTACATCTAGCCGGGTGATCTCTTTTCTGAAGGATCGACACATGGTCGAGAAGGGGTGTTTGGCTTATCTAGCTTATGTTCGGGATACTACTATAGAGACTCCGGAGATTAATTCAGTGCCTGTGGTCCGGGAGTTCTCCGATGTGTTTCCTTCTGATCTTACAGGCATGCCACCGATCGGGATATTGATTTCTGTATTAATTTGGCTCCAGGCACCTAGCCTATTTCTATTCCACCGTACCCCGTGGCTCCGAGAGAGTTAAAGGAATTGACGAAACAACTTGAGGAGTTGCTAGCAAAAGGGTTCGTTAAGCCAAGTGTATCACCTTGGGGTGCACCATTGTTATTTGTGAAGAAGAAAGATGGGACTATATGGATGTGTATTGATTACCGCCAGCTAAACAAAGTTACCATTAAGAACAAGTACCCATTGCCACGTATTGATGATTTGTTTAACCAGTTTCAGGGTGCTAGGGTGTTCTCTAAGATCGACTTGAGATCGGGGTTCCATCAGTTGAAGATCCGGGATTCAGATGTTCCGAAGACGGCTTTCTGGACTAGATATGGCCATTATGAGTTTCTAGTGATGACCTTCGGTTTGACTAATGCCCCGACGGCGTATATAGATTTGATGAACCGGGTGTTCAGGCCATATATTGATTCATTTTTCATTATCTTCATTGATGACATTTTGATCTACTAGTACAACATGGAGGAGCACGAGCAGCATTTGATAGTGGTGCTTCAAACCTTGTAGGAACAGAAGTTATATGCTAAGTTCTCCAAGTGTGAGTTCTGGTTAGATTCTATGGCATTCTTGTGGCATGTTGTATCAGGCGAGCGTATTAAGGTTAATCCCAAGAAAATTGAGGCAGTTTATAGTCGGCCTCGTCCCACCACAGCGACCGAGATAAGGAGTTTCTTGGGGATAGCAGGTTATTATCGCCAGTTTGTGGAGCGCTTCTCATCTGTTGCAGCACCTTTGACTAGATTGACTAAGAAGGGTGCTCTGTTTCGATTGTCCGATGATTGTGAGGCAAGCTTTCAAAAGCTCAAGACCGCCTTGAGTTCAGCACAAGTCTTAGTGTTGCCTTTTGGTTCGAGCATGTACACTGTGTGTTGCGATGCTTCACGCTTTGGTTTGGGTTGTGTATTGATGCAGAAGGGGCGGGTTATTGCATATGCTACACGTCAGCTAAAGCCCCATGAGCTGTACACGATTTGGAGTTGGCTGCGATTGTTCATGCTCTTATGATTTGGAGGCATTATCTTTATGGGGTGTCCTGTGAGGTTTGCAACATTTGTTCAAGCAGAAGGATCTCAATTTGAGGCAGCGCAAGTGGCTTGAGTTACTAAAATACTATGATATCACTATCCTTTATCATCCGGGCAAGACGAATGTAGTTGCGGATGCCTTGATCAGGAAGGCAGAGAGTATGGGTAGTTTGGCCTCCACGCAGAGGAGAGGCACTAGCTTTGGACATTCAGTCTTTGGCTAACAGACTTGTGAAGTTGGATATTTTAGAGCCCAGTCTAGTTCTTGCATGCGTCGTCGCTCAGTCTTCACTATTCGAGTAGATCAAAGATTGCCAATTTATGAACCACACTTATTGGTTTTCAGAGAGACGGTGCTATAGAGTGGTGCCAAGGAAGTTGATATTAGTGAGGATGGTTTTCTGCGACTCCAGGGTCGCCTATGTGCTCCTAATGCTGATGGCTTGTAGTTCTCGGTATTCTATACATACAGGTACTACAAAGATGTATCGCGACCTGAGGCAGCATTATTGGTGGTGCCGGATAAAGAAGGACATAGTTGAGTATGTAACAAGGTGCCTTAATTGCGAGTAGGTTAAGTACGAGCACCAGAGGCCAGATGGCCTACTCCAGCACATAGTTATACCTTAGTGGAAATGGGAGCGCATTACTATGGATTTCATAGTTGTATTGTCTCGGACTTTGCGAAAGTTTGATGCAGTTTGGGTCATTGTTGACAGATTGACCAAGTCGGCACACTTCATTCCAGTTGTGACCACGTATTCTTCCGAGAGGTTAGCCTAGATCTACATTCGGGAGATTGTTTGGCTGCATGGCGTGCCTGTTTCCATCATACCAGATAGAGGCCCTTAGTTTACTTCACACTTCTGGAGGGCAGTACAGAGTGAGTTGGGGACCTGGGTAGAGCTCAGCACATCCTTTCATCAGCAGACTGATGGGCAGTCGGAGAAAATAGTTTAGATTTTGGAGGATATGCTTAGAGCATGTATGATTGATTTCGGAGGACAATGAGATCTATTCTTGCCTCTAGCTGAGTTTGCATACAATAATATTTATTAGTCCAGCATCGAGATGGATCCATTTGAGGCTTTGTATGGCCGGCGATGTCGTTCGCCCATCGGATGGTTTGAGCCCAGCGAGGCTAAGCTATATGGTAATGATTTGGTAAAGGATGCGGAGCAACTTTGCACAACACATTCCAGATAGAAGATTTACGCGGATCAGAAGGCACGTGATTTATCATTTTTGGTGGGCGAGAAAGTTCTCTTGAAGGTCTCGCCGATGAAGGAAATCTTGAGGTTCTCGGGAAGAAGGGCGAGTTGAGCCCAAGGTTTATAGGTCCATTTGAGGTGCTGAGACGAGCTGCGGAGGTTGCTTATGAGCTTGCTTTTCTTCCCAGTCTATCGGGAGTTCATCTGGTTTTTCATGTGTTTATGCTCCGGAGATATCATGCCGACAGGTAGCATGTGTTAGACTTCAACACAATTCAACTAGATGAGAGCCTGGGTATGAGGGAGAGCCAGTTTTCATTATTGACAGGCAGGTTCGCTAGTTGAGTTCCAAGAAGATTTCTGCGGTAAAAGTTCAGTGCAGGGGCCAACCAGTCGAGGAGGCGACTTGGGAGGCCGAGGAGGGCATGCAGAGTAGATATCCACACTTATTCAGCACTCCAGGTATGATTCTAGACCCATTTGAGGACAAACGTTTGTTTAAGAGGTGGAGAATGTAACGACCTGACTGGTCGTTTTGCTCTCTAGATCCCTGTTTCCTTAAATAAGACTCTCCATATGTGCTTTTACTGTTTCATAACTTGTGGGGATAGTTAGTTCGGGATTTGGAAGGGGTCGGGTTGAAATCGGAATACTTGGTTCCTTAAGGTTGGCTAAAAAGGGCTAAGTTTGACTTGAGTCAAACTTTTAAGTAAATGACCTCGGAACCGGGATTTGACGGTTCCAATAGGTTTGTATGATTATTTTGGACTTGGGCGTATGTTCGGATCGGGTTTTGGATGACCTAGGAGCATTTTAGCGCTTAATATTGGAAGTTAGCACATAGAAGGTTTTAAAGTTCTTTAAATTTGATTTGAAGTAGGATTTGGTGTTTTCGAGGTCCAATTGGGCTTCCAAGCCTGGGAATAGTTGCGTATGGTGATTTAATAATTGAACGCAAAATTTGGAGTCACTCCGAGTAGTTTAAGTATGATTCGGCGCGTTCAAAGTAAGTTGGAAGAACTTGAAGTTCATAAGATGATTCTATTGGTTTTTGCGTATGATTCTTAGTTTTAGTGTTGTTGTTTGTGTTCGGAGGGTGCGAGTGAGTCTGTTTTATGATATAAAACTTGTTGGTACGTCTAGGCGAGGCCTCGGGGGCGCCGGATACCATTCGGACGATGCACGGAAGTCATTTGGCCTTAGTTGGATATCTGAAGCACCCGGGTTTTGGTTCAATCGCACCTACGGAGGGCTAGCCGCAGGTGCAAGCTCACAGAAGCGAGCCAGTAGCCGCAGAAGTGGCCCAGTGTAGGCTGCCCAGTAATTGCAAAAGCAAAGCAAGGAACGCACCTATGGAGGCGCAGGTGCGAAGCAGGAGATCACAGAAGCAGAATAGGGTCCTAGGTGCGACACGCTTGCCGTAAAAGCGGGCTTGCATATGCAAGTCGTTGGTCGTAAAAGCGGAGGAGGTCGACCTGGGCTTGGACTGCACTTGCATTGTTTTGTCCGTAGAAGCGGAACCGTAGATGCGGTTGTGTCATCGTAGGTGCGAAAAAATCGCTAGGCAGTTAGGTTCATTTAAGTCGGGTGTTAAACCATTTTTAGCTTATTTCTTCCATTCATTGGGCGATTTTGGAGCTTTTGGAGAGGGGTTTTCACCTATCACTTTGAGGTAAGTTATTTCAATACAATTGGAGTTTAAAAAATAGATTATGGGTAGATTTTAACATGTAAAATTTTGAAAATCATGTGTTTAGACGAAAAACCTAGGTTTTGATAAAAATAAAATTTAACCACGAAAATGATTATGGTGGGATGAAAATTATATATTTGAGTTCATAAGGTTATGGGTAATAATTTTTTTCGAAATTTTTTGGAATCCGGGCACGCGGGCCCGGGGGTGAATTTTAGGAAACTTCTAATTTGGGATGGGTAATTACTCTAATATTAAATTATGAACTTTTGAACATGTATTGACTAAATTATATAACATTTGACTAGTTTCGAGTCGTTTGGCCCCGAGTTGAGGCATTAGAACGATTTTGAGGATCGGAAGTGAGCTTGAGAACGAGGTAAGTCTCTTGCCTAACCTTGTAAGAGGGAACTCATTCCCTTAGGTGTATTTTTGTTGTAAATTATTTGTGTGGGGAGCTACGCACTGGGTGACGAGATTCCGTGCGTAGCTATATTCCATGTGATGTTCGGGTAGTCTTCGATTTACATCATGCCTTGTTTGCACTGTTATGTTGGTTACGCTTTTTAATCTTCGTACATAGAACCGAGATTAAAGGTTTTTAGATTTAAAATCCCCAGTTTGGATTTCTTATGTTTGGTAAGAATTGAATAATTTTATAATAACTTTGAGAAATCTATGTTCACTCGCGTCGCTAGTATTCTCGCGAGCGAGGTAAATTCCTCCACTCTCTTGGGAGCGGGCAGTTCACTTCGGCAGGTTAATAGATGCATCTATGGTTCGTGCTGTTCGACCCTCGGCAGTGCACACAGTATATTTCTGGATCGGGCCGTACGACCTCGGCATAAATCGTGCGTGATAATACTCAGAGCCTAAATATAATTGATATTAATTCTTGGCTTGAGCGGTTATAGTTATTTGAATGACAGTAATTGACTTGGATTTTTTTATTAGTGAAGGGATTATAATTCAGTGCTTATTACTGAGTTGTATTAATAATTTACATAATTCATGCTTATTTATAATTCTTGTACTTTGTTGTTAGCCCATAGTAAGTGTAGATGTCGACCCCTCATCACTACTTTTTTGAGGTTAGACTAGATACTTACTGGGTATATGATGTTTATGTACTCATGCTACACTTCTGCACTAACCGTAAAAGTTCTAAGGCAGGTGCATCTGGTGGTTATCCTGGCACGTACCGCTGATACTCTGAGACTTTGCGGTGAGCTACTTCTCGAGCCCGTTCTGCAGCACTCGAAGTGTTTCTTTTGTGTTTTGCGTTCTGTCTACTTTATTTCAGACAGTAGCTTTGTGTTTTATATATTATACTAGTAGCTCATACACTGTGACACCAGGTCTTGGAATTTTGCTAGTAGACACTTGATGATTTTGAGTATTTATTTCACCACATTTGTTCTTACATTTGTTTACACTTTATTTTACTAAATTTCTCACCTCTTACTTATTTAATAATTAAAAATCAACTATTTCTAAAATGTTAAAAGAATAAACTCAAGGTTAGTGCCGCCGTTGGCTTGCCTAGCGGTGACGTTGGGTGCCATCACGCCCTATAGGGAAATTGGGTCGTGACAAAATTCAAAACAAGAGATGAACTAATATTAAGAATCTGAATCAATAGAAAATAAATTATATTTTATGTTAAGACCAAATAATCAAATCTTTCAATTAATTATTTAGCAAGAGAATCCAATTCAATTATTTTTTGAATTCATCATGTGAGTCAAATGATTTTTCAAGTTAAAAAATCTTAGGGTACATAAATTTATTCCATAAAAAGCGTGCTAGAGATTAAAAAAAATTAGATCATAAAGTACAAAACATTAACCTATTAAGAAGAAGGCCACACAAGTGTCTGAGAAAACATAATCAAAGCTAAAACTCAAACAAGAACGAGCTTTCAAGATTATATTATAAAGAGTCGACTATGGTATAAGGGAATTATCCTTTGTAGATGCCTCCGGCGGAATCGAAATAATATTCATATGTCATGCATTACTTATAAATGTCAGATCAAGAGGCATGATACTATTAGAGATAATAACAAGTGGTATAGCAACAACGATTTTATTATGAGGTCGTACAACTTGAAATACCTCTTCCAGAAACTAAAATAAACATCACAAATATATCAAAGCAGAACAATAGCGCTAAATTTATAAGGAAAGACAAATTGATAATAAGGGATTGAGCGCTTATGGCTAAATATCAAATGATCGGAACAATTGCCTAGAGTTCTAGAGATATATTGGACATCAATAAACCATTTGATGGAAAAGTAATAGTTTGGGAGGTGATTCTATCAAGTACTATCATAGTTCCAAAATCGACAAACAAATAAAATATTCGGTGACTTCTTGCTTCCAGTTGAAAATGAAAAATGCCCCAATAAAAGATGATTTGGTTCTTCTAGAACACTTGGTTATCAACCGCAGTGGTAATAGTAGTGCTATTGATAACGAAAATATTTTCATCAATAGATTAAAACGCAATTTGTGCAAATTACATGATAGAAATTAAAGAACTATCTTAGCTAGTAGAAATGAGTATATTGATCAACTAAATAAAATGTTGATTGCTAAGTTTTATGGTAAAAATAAAATATTTTTCAGTTTTGACTCAGCAGAAGATGATACTAACAATTACTACAAAGAAGAATACTTAAATACTTTAATATCAAATGGCCGTCTACCATTATGTTTATTGTCAAGTTCATTATTTCTTACGTATGTTGGTGTCACCAAAGTTGATCTTCCATTGCTTATAGGTTGATTTAGAAGAAAAATATGCCTGCCATATTATTGAAAAACTTAGATCCACCGAATAGCTTATGTAATATTACACAGATAGTATATATAGGTTATGATACTAGTCAATGTGCTTCTAAGTATGTGTTTATCCCAGAATCAACTTTTGTCTTCCGAAACTAAAGATTATCCTTTTAAATTTATGTAAAAATCGTTTTCAGTCTGTTTATGTTTTATAATTATAATAAATAAAACACAAGGACAAACATCCTAAAATATTGGACTATATTTACAATAATATATTTTTCTTGCACGAATAACTATGTGTTGCAATTTCAAGAGGTTTATCAATATCGACAACAAGAGTGGTTATGGAAGAACAACCAAAGCATTAGAAGGGAACATACACAAAAAAATATCCTCTACGAAGAAGTGTTCGGTAAAATACCATCACATTAGATACCATTAAACTAAAATACATAATTATCTAATTAGCATAACTAAATTGATCATTTGTGTAAGTTCTGATGATGTCATTTTATTTTTATTAACGTATTGTGCTAATGTAATAATAATTTTCAGGATTTAGATGATTGTTGTATTATTATATATAAAATTTCTCTGATTAATGAAATATACTATCATGTGTTATTATTAGCGTGCAATGCACATTTATAGATACTAGTCATTATTAATATTATTAGTGCCATCGATGTTATTGTTATTATTGACTACTGCTACTATTATTATTAGTGTCACTGGTGTTATTATTATTGTTGACTACCACTATTATTATTATTATTATTATTATTATTATGCTATTTTTATTTAGAGGCAGCCCAAATCCCTTTATTTAGTTCACAGATTAAGGGCCGAATTACCCTCACCATAATTAGCCTAAAACCCCACTAGACCAAACAACCTTTCTTCCAAACACGCCATCAACCTCTTCTCGAACAACCTTATTACCATCGAACACCCTTACTCCTCCTCAATTTATTCATTTTCATTCTTTCCTTTTTTTTTTTTTTATCTTTTTAACTTTCCTTAAATTTCCTACCCATTTCTTACCAAATATCATAGCATAATCTCCTCCCAAATTACAAAAGATCAAAATCTTAATCTCCTCCCAAATCACAAAAGATTAGAATCTTCTTCCCTCCCTTCCGCATTCCATTTCGGTATCTCAAGAATGAAATGGTAGAGCCAAACTTTTTTGAATAATCTGCCCAAGTTCAAGGTGTTATGAAACAGGTAAAGATTTTGAGACTTCCTGATTTCTATCTTTTTCATTTGATAGACCATATTTCTGTCAATTCTAACAACGAATTTTTTTTAAAAATCTCAACAGCTATTTCCTTTGATTGAATACCCCAAATCCTTTTCTGATTGAGCATGCGATTTGTTTTCCTTACCTTTTTTATTTTAATTTTGAATACTTAGCTAGCACTATTTTTAATAGTATAAATAGATACAGTTTTCTTCCAGTTGGAGGGAGGAACTCGGCTTATACTGCTTTACACAATTTTTACCCCTACCTTCACAATTATGTACTGCTAGAATACCCTTAGTGTTCTCCTATGTGCTTCTATCTACTTTTTTGCTTGCTGCCGTTGTTCGTTTCTGTCCGCTATAGCTAACTGCCGTGGTTGCTGGGGAAAGTCGGTTTGTTGTGGAGGAGGAGAGATTTGCATGTTTGATCACTGCTTTCACAACTACTGTAGCAATTTCCATTATTGATATTGTATACGGGTGAAACCGGGCCAATGGGACTCCTCGATTTCGAATAAGGTAAATGGAGCAAGAGGCATGATGACAAGGGACCAGATCGAGGTAAGGATTCCCTCGAACCGGGATTCGAACACGGCGCCCGAACTCGGGAGTATCAAAGCATGGCCCCGAGTTTGACTCGAATTCCAAAGACCTCGGAGAGCACTACCGGGCAATCGAGCACGACCAACAATACGCAGTGATATCCATGACTAGCCATATATCACGGCGTGGATCTCGGCACGTAATGCCAGGAATTCGGTGATTGGTTAAACATAAAATTTTTACCTTTTATGAAATTGTATTTAGTGTATGACTCCCCTATTATATAAAGGGGATCTGATTATTCATGAACAATACGGTAACATGCATAACAAGGTAATATACTATTATTTTATCCGTTATTCAAAGTTCTCACTTCTGTTCATCAATGTCTAGTTGTTGTGAGTTCGGGATCAAGGACAGATATTCCATTAAGGCTGTTGTTGAGTTTGGAATCTCCCCCCTTAAGCAGATTGATAATTTATTAGGTCTTCTATCTGTTTAATCTAACGTAATTTATCATTTGTATTAAATTATTCCATGTATCCTTAAAATCACTTATAAATTTAATTGTTATCCATTTTTGAGAATAAACAGTTTGGCGCTCACCGCCGGGCTAAGGATAATAGAGGCAATTTGATACAAATTTCCATAACACACCCAATTTTATACTTGTTCTTTGAGCTTTTAATTTCAGGGCAAAATTTAGAATGTGGAACTCCCAATCTGCCCCTTTGAATATGGATGCTGAATCTGACCATCATGGCGAGAACAACAATGTGGTACCCAGTAACGAGATGTCTCCTGTCGACCCCAACGGAGTTTTGACTGTAGACCCGGTCGACGCTAATTCACATGAGTCATCAATGCAAACTTGCCTACCGATTTTGAGAACAACATCCGTGAGGGACTCCGATCGGTGGCCCAAAATACACACGACGGTGAAGGTGATGGGATCAACTTGTGAGTAATCTTCAAAATGTTGCAAGCTTAGCAAGAAGCGATAACCTAGTTGTAGAACCAAAGCCGCACCTCCAGCAGAGTCGAGCCCGAACCATCCCGGGAAAGCGCTTGCAAAAATGAACCAATCGTAGAAAGGCCGAGTGAAGCTAAGCCCGGGACCAACCCCAAGATCATAAATATGCTTGAGGAACTGACAAAACGGGTGGAATTGGGAAATAAGAAAATTGAAGCCAATGACAAAAAAGTAGAAACCTACAACTCCGACCAAATCCCAGGAGCAGCACCGATATTGAAGGGCCTGGATTCCAAGAAGTTTGTTCAAAAACCTTTCCCTTCGAGCGTAGCTCCAAAGCCGATCCCAAAGAACTTCCACATGCCCAAAATTCCTACGTACAACGGAACAACTTATCCAAATGAACATGTGACCTCTTACACGTGTGCTATCAAGGGGAACGAATTGGAAGATGATGAAATCGAGTCCATCCTGCTGAAAATTTTCGGAGAGACCTTGTCTAAATGAGCTATGATATGATATCACAACTTACCTCCTAATTCTATTGACTCGTTTGCTATGCTTGTAGACGTGTTCGTGAAAGCACACGTCGGGGCCATCAAGGTCGTGACAAAGAAGTCAGAGCTTTTCAAAGTGAAGCAAAGAGATAACGAAATGCTAAGGGAATTCGTGTCCCAGTTTCAAATGGAACGAAGGGACCTGCCTCGCGGAAGATTGGGCTGTTCAGGCCTTCACCTAAGGACTTAATACTCGAAGCTCATTGGCTTCACAGTAGTTGAAGCAAAATCTGATAGAATACCCAGCGGTAAGTTGGGCCGACGTCTATAACTGGTACTAATCAAATATCAGGGTCGAAGATGATCAGCTCGGGGCCCTTTCCGAGTTCGTTTATCCTGTCAGAGCTAGTGACAGATCCAAAAGAGACATTGATCGTGAACCAAGATTAAATAGAGACCGGTCTCAACCATACAATGAAGATGAAAGTGGTAATGGGTCTGGACGAAACCCTGTGAGAAGTGAAAGAAAAAACGACCGAGGTCAAAATAACCGGGGGCTCATGAGAAAAAGCGGCTTTGACAGGCCCATCGGGCCAAAGGAAGCGCCGAGGTTATCGGAGTAAAACTTCAATGTCGATGCTGCTGCCATCGTATCTGCCATCGGACGCATCAAAGACACCAAGTGGCCTCGACCTTTACAGTCCGACCCTGCCCAAAGGGACCCCAACCTAATGTGTAAATATCATGGCACTCACGGCCATAGAACTGAAGCTTGCCGGCATTCGAGAGAGGAAATAGCCCGGTTGTTCAACAACGGATACCTCTGAGAGTTCCTGAGCGATCGAGCAAAAAATCAGATCAAGAATAGGGACTCCAATGAGCAGATCACTCTAGAGGAACCTTACCACATCATTAACATAATCATTGGTGGGTTTGATGTCCCCCAAGGGGGCGATGTTAAAGCGCACCAAAGTGTCCATCACAAAGGAAAAAAAGACTCGATAATACGTGCCAGAAGGAACCATATCTTTCAACGACGAGGACACGGAAGGCATCGTGCAACCACACGATGATGCACTAGTAATATCGATAGTCATAAATAAGTCTCGAGTTAAGCGTGTGTTAATTGATCCAGGTAGCTCGGCCAATATCATCAAACGGAGGGTCGTAGAGTAGCTGGGTCTACAAGACCAAATTGTGCCTGTAGTCCGAGTTCTAAATGGATTCAACATGGCATGTGAGACCATTAAAGGGGAGATAACCCTACGGGTGAACACCGCCGGAACCATTCAAGAAACAAAGTTCTACGTGATCGAAAGAGATATGAGAAACAATGCTTTGTTCAGGAGGCCATGGATTTGCAACATGAGGGCGGTGCCCTCGACACTTCACTAGGTTTTTAAATTCCGAACATCAAGAGGGACTAAAACAATGTACGGAGAGCAACCGGCCGCAAAAGAGATATTCGCGGTCAATGATGTGGTCTCGTATATCCACACTCTCGACATTGAAGAACTCAAGTTCAATCACCAAGGAAGAAACCAAATAGCAACCACCGATACCGGCCCCGACCAAGCCAGAAAAGTAGGGGACGGGCGAGGATGACGACTACGGAGTTCCAAGGTCTTTCATAATCCCTGAGGATTCCGATGCCACCAAGTCAACAGTCGAGGAGCTGGAGCAAGTCATATTGATCGAGCACCTACCCAATCGAAAGGTATACTTGGGCACAGGGTTAAGTACCAAGCTCAGGACAAAGCTAATTGGATTCCTTACTAACATAGACTGTGTCGCCTGGTCCCACCTTGATATGACAGGGATCCCACCAGAAATAACTATGCACAAGCTGAGCCTGGATCCGATGTTTCACCCGGTCAAATAGAAAAGGAGGCCTCAATCCGTAGTTCAGCATGCATTCATCAAAGACGAGGTATCTAAACTCCTTAAAATAGGCTCTATTCGGTAAGTTAAGTACCCAGATTGGTTAGCAAATGTAGTAGTAATCCCTAAAAGGGAAGTATATTAAGAATGTGTGTAGATTACAATGACTTGAACAAGGTATGCCCCGAGGACTCTTTTTCTTTGCCTAACATTGATCGTATAATCGACGCGACGGTCGGCCACGAGATCCTCAGCTTTCTCGATGCTTATTCCAGGTACAACCAAATCCAGACGGACCCGGGCGACCAGGAAAAAACATCCTTCATCACTAAATACGACACCTGCTGTTATAAAGTAATTCCATTCGGACTAAAATATGCTAGTTCCACTTACCAACACCTAATATATCGGATATTCGAAGAGCAAATAGGAAAATTAATGGAGTTTTACATTCACGACATGTTAGTTAAGTCCCTGCGAGTAGAGGACCATTTGAAACATTTGCAGGAAACCTTCAACATATTGAACAAGTATAATATGAAGCTGAACCCGGAGAAATGCGCATTCGGAGTCGGGTCTGGGAAATTCCTCGGATTCCTGGTGTCCTACTGGGGGAATCGAGATCAAGCCCGATAAGATCAAGGCCATAGAGGATATCACCGTCTTGGACAATGCCAAGGCCGTTCAAAGGCTTACTGGCGAATAGCCGCCTTGGGCCTATTCATTTTGTGGTATTCTGACAAGAGCCATCGGTTCTTCTCATTATTGAAGAAGAAGAATAACTTCTCATGGACTCCAGAATGCCAACAAGCCTTGGAAGAACTCAAGCGATACCTTTCGAGCCCGCTTTTGCTTCATACTAAAACGAGCAGCTGTACCTGTACTTAGCGGTATCTGGGATAGCGGTAAGTGGAGTCTTGGTCCGGGAAAAGGAAGGTACACAATTTCCTAGCTATTATGTTAGCAAGACTCTAGGCGAGGCAGAAACTAGGTATCCTCACTTGGAAAAATTGGCACTCCCATTGCTAAGCACCTCTAGGAAGTTAAAGTCGTATTTTCAATGCCATCCCATATGTGTCGTGACTACTTACCCGTTGAGAAACATAATGCATAAACCTGAGCTCTCTGAATAATTGGCCAAATGGGCGATGGAAATCAGCGGGTACGATTTCAAATATTGACCCCGAACCGCCATCAAATTCTAAATTTTGGTAGACTTCAAGGTCGACTTCACACTTGTAACGACCCGACCAGTCATTTTGAGCTCTAGCACTTCGTTTGGCGATTTGAGGTTTGAGTAGCTTAACTTCTGGTATTATGGCTTGTACATGTTGTCAGAATTGAACTTCTGAAAGTTCGGAGTTGATTTGGAAAGAAAATTCTAATTTCGGAAGCTTTAAGTTGGAAGAATTGGCTAGGGTCTGACATTTGAGAAAAAGACCTCAGAATCAGGATTTGAAGGTTTCGATAGGTTCATATGATTATGGAACTTGTTGGTAAGTTCGGACGGGGTCCTGAGGGACTCGAGTGTGTTCCCGACGAGTAGCGAATCAATTTGGAGCTTTGTTGTATTGCTGAAGGGCCTGAGTTCTGGTGCAATCGCACCTGCAGAAAATGGGCCGCAGGTGCGATGCTGCAAAAGTGACCATGCAAGGGCAGGAGTGGATACTGGGTTGGCAGTGCTGGGACCGCAGATGCGGTTGTTTCGCTGCAGAAGCGGGACCGCACCTGCGGAGATGGGCAGCGCAGAATCGGAGGTTGGTCAAAAGGCCTGGGTCATAGAAGCGGGGATAAACGCGTAGGTGCGCGAGTGCAGAAGCGCTTGAGGCCTGCAGAAGCGGAAGTGCAGATGCGCTACTTGGGGCGCAGATGTGGGGACCATTGGGTTGAGCTAGACCTGCACCTGTGATGGATTTTCTACAAGTGTGGAGCCGCAGAAGTGGCTAACGGATCGCAGATGCGAAAGGTCGCTGGGCAGTGTGTTCTTTTAAAACGGGGGTTTGGCTCAATTCCGCTTCATTTCGTTCATGGTAGCCGATTTTGGAGCAATTTTGGTGTGCCATCTTCATCATCTTTATGGAGTAAGTGATTTCTTCATGTTGTGAGTTAAATACATGGTTCATATATGGATCTAAGCATGAGAATTTGTAGAAATTTGGGATTTTGGTGGAAACCCTAGAAAAATTGGTATTTTTGGATTTTGACCACGATTTTGGAAATGGAATTAGGAATAAATTATATATTTGAGTTCCTAGTGTTATGGATAAAGTTTATCTTCGAAAATTTTCGGAATCCGAGCATGTGGGCTCGAGGGTTAACATTATTGAATTTTAGAGTGGAGTTGGTGATTATTAGGAATTGATTAATTATAAGCATTGAAGTATATTTTGATTGAGTTGCACATTGTTTGACTAGTTTCGGATCGTTTGGCTTGAATTGAAGAGTTGGAGAGGTGGAGCCGGTTTTGGAACTTCTCAGCGAGATAAGTCTCCTGTCTAACCTTAGGAGGGAGAAACTATCCCCTCGGTGTTATTTATTGTTATGTGCAACTAGTTGCGGGTGCTACGAACGTATGGGGCGATGAGAGTCCATACGTGGCTAAAGCATGTTTATGTCCGGGTAGACTTAGGATCTTATCATGTAATATTTGAATTCTTTGAACTCATTCTGTAGGCTTAATTAATTGAAAATATAATTGAAATTGATTTAGGAATAAATATATGTATACTAGGCCGAGCCTTATCACCTTGAGTCGTGGGCGAGTTATTTGAGAAACAGTAAAGATTATATTCACTTTGTGCTCGTGTACTGTATCGTAAGCACATTTCTTGTAATTCGATAACTCCCTTCCTTTCTTGTGGAGCGGGCTGAACGCCTCAACAGTATAATAGATGCATCTATGGTTCGTGCCGCTCGACCCTTGGCAATGTACACATTATTCTGGATCGGACCGAACGACCTCGTAGAGTCGTGCATTATATCGCTATTAGTCCGAATATTCACGAGATAGACCTTCCACTAATGCCCGGAATTTTATGGTATCCCTTTTTGATTTGAAATTGACACTGAGCATTTTTCTGAGCTATTAAGGTAGAATACAAGATCGAGAAATTTATACTTTAAAAGAAATATTTGGAAGATTATGAAATTTACAGATTTACCCCACTATCGCTGCGTACTTCATATCTATTAAGAATTATTATTGGACCTCTAGTAAGTGTCGGTGTCCCCCTTGTCACTATTTCTCCTAGGTTAGGCTAGATATTTAGTAGATACGCGTTGATTTACGTACTCATTTGTACTTCTATACTAAATGTGCAGGATCTGACATGTTCATTTGGTGATCATCTTGGCGCGTAGGCGCATCTGTTGAGGGGACTTTATATGAGCTGCAATCGAGGCTACGCATCGCAATCCACCGAGTCTCCATCATGCTATTTATTTTATCCTGTCTTATTTATATTCTGGAAAGATGTTGTATTATTGTACTCCTTAGAAAATGGTCATGCACTTGTGACACTGGGTTTTGGGGGTTCTTACGGGTTGTTCATTATTGTTGTTCCTGCAAAATATTATCATTTACCCTGTAAATTCTATTTCATACTATTTAATTAATGAAAATTATGATTTCAAAATACTAAAATGAGTAATTAAGTTGATCAATCACTGTTGGATTGCCTGACGGCGGTGTTAGACGTCATCAAGACATTTAGTGGATTATGGGTCCTGACAGCTTGGTAGCAGCGCATTAGGTTCATTGATATTACAAGGCTGTTAAGAGCACTTTCGTTCTTGATTTCCTCATCGTGCGGTTGATTCCATTAAGGCTTGTGCCTTTATTTCCTTCCTACTCAATCATAACCGACGTGGGGCGCTTGTTATTCATTGGGCGTCGAGGAGTTGTATTGGTACTGCAGACGTGATGCAGGATGTTTTTTCCCTGCGTGTTCGGGCAGTCTATTATTGTCGCCTTGCGGAAGGATGTTCTTTTGTTCCAGCTCAGTATGTGTATTCCCTATGGTGCCGAGATTGTGCATGAATGGCTATGATGTCTACATGTTATTATCGCACAATGTTGGTGTGATGGTAGGGTACTTGTTTATGTATCGAGGCAGTTAATGTCTTGAAAGGAGGATTTCCCAGTGCATGATTTAGAGGTTTAGCATTCCATTCCAACAAAGGAAAGTCAATCAGGCTATGGATGTTCAAGTCTTAGTTGATGAAGTGACGAGACTTGGTATTTTTGAGCATGGTGAAATTCTCATTTTTGATGTGGTATCATCGTCCTTGTTGGAATGCATTAAGGTTCGCCGGTGTTATGGTCTTCTTCGATTTGCCTTCGAGGCAGGATGTTGGGAAAGTGGCGCTTAATAAGCGGTTGCAAGAGGTAGTGGTGTGTAACGGTTCATAATCGAATTGGTATTTCTAATGTTGATGGCTCGAGAAAGATGATCTTCTAGGAGGTTTAGTGTTGGTAGCAATTTATTAGTTTAGGTGCTACAGAGATGGGTTTTGACTTGAGGCAGCATTTGGATAGCGAAGGATGAGGAAGGACATGGTGGGAGGTGTCTCACAGTGGTTGAATTGCTAGCAGGTCAAGTATGAAAAGCAGATGTCGAGAAGTTGCTAAAAAAAGATGGTTTAACCGAAGTGCGAGTGGCAGAGTAGCATATGGATTCTGTGATAGGACAGCCACTTGCCTTGATAAAAGTTTAGAGCGATTTGGGGATCATGGTGGGGAGCGACTAGGTCTATGAATTCTATTTAGAATGGTGGCTACTGTATTGAGGAACATTGAATATGGCAGAAAGGAGTTTGCTAGAAATGAAGAGGGGTGTGAAAACTTGATTATCGTTAGGATGTGATATGACTTCGAGTTTGGAATGTATTGTCACACTTTTAGTTGATGTCAATGGGGAATGAAAGGACTTGTATAGCTGGTGGATGAGCACGGGCTTAGGAGGGTTTGTTGAAATCGCAGTAATAGTACCCGGTGCAGCGTCGTTGGAAGATGTCGACATGGAATACCATAGGTGGGTTATCTCCTGTGAACAGGTTAGCAGTTGTGTGATTTTGATGGGATTTATACAAAGAGTGATGGTAGTTTAAAGCTAAGTAGGGGAGCCCACCGTCTACAATTAGATCGCGTGGTTGTCTGCTTTTGCGGTTTCTGGTTATCGATGCGTTGGTGGATTATTTATGACTAAGAAAAGAAAACATCAGGGGTAATTAGAGCAAGGAGCTTGATGAATGTGTGCTATGCTTCGCCTAATCAATTTAGGTGCAGGTTTTGGGAAGACTCAGAGTTATGCTTCTTGTGGGTGTAATGCACAAGGGAAAGAGTTCGGCCTGTTGCTTCTTTGAGAGGGCGTGCTAGCAGAGCGTTGGAGTTGGTTATATTTGGGACCAGGTCGAAGTGGGTGGCTCCCAGCAACGGTCCTTGTGGGTTCAAGAATTAAAGTGTCGTGCCTAAGGATTTTAGGTCCGTTGTGTGGTTAAGGACCGAGTTCTCGTAGTGGATTGCGGAACCTGAAATGTTCTATGTTATCATTATACATGTGGTTTGTGGTTGTACTTGCGGGCTTGACAGCCACCACGACTTGATTGATTTGGGATGTATCTGATTCAAATGGCCTTGTGGTGTAAATGGATTCCGGGGGAGTCATGACAGTTTAGATCACGACTCAAGGTTTGTATTTTCTGCAGTTTGCGTATTCAGTTGGGTGTTGTATTGGCTCTTCTGAATCGAGCTAAGTGAAAGGTTTTTAGCAAATGAAGTGTTTATTCTACTGGTAGTTCATGAGTTATGATGAATTCGTATATGCTCGCATAGCAGCATGATAGGTGCAGTGAGCGGCATGGGAATTTGGAAGTTGAGGATCAAGGTTACGGTTCAGTGTTGACAAGAATGTCACGAGCTCAGATGAGCAAGGAAGAATTTAGATGTTAAGAGTAGGCTGGCATTTTCTTTAGTGTCACCGGAGAACGGCGTTCTGTGTAAGGGCTTTGTGTGTTGATTTGCGGATTCTTGATCTGTTTTACAAAATTAGTACGGTTGGTGGTATGAAAGTGCAGACTTTGCTTCCTGGGCGGAAGATCGTCGGACCGTACCCTACGGGGAAATTGTGTGAGTGTCACATGTTAGTCACTTGATTGATAAAGATTAAAACCAACTACGGATACTATCGTGAATGTGAGAGTTTATGCCTGGAAGGTGCTTGATTTCCTTGGTTGTGAACTGTGGGAGTTAGTCCGGAGTGGACGGCTTCTCGTGTGTGTCACGAATGGGGCCATTGTGGATCCTTGGAATGTTATTGGCCCAGTATGGTATGATCAGAATCGATTTAAGGTCCGTTCGTGGGTCTAATGTGAGTGTGTGCTCTACGTCAAGTCGGATGTGTTCATTCGTCATAGGATTTCTACGGAGGAGTCGTTGGGCATTAGATGTTATTCCTGTCGTCAGCTATTCCATGTAATCTCTATAGTGCCATTGTCACGCCCCGACTTCGGGGAGCGCAACCGGAGCTCAACCGAGATAACCCAGCCGAGCAAGCCTACTGGATTTCCTTCTACCCTACCCACCCATAAATAAAGAGAATATAAACTTCATTAATTAATACCACGAGGGTTCATGGACAACACTAGTTCCATTACCATTAGATACTTCATTTATACGTCTCCAAAACGATACATTCCACAATCATAGTTTTACAGTGGAAGCATAGGATACAATTATGACATCTTTAGTTTAACCATCTCACACTAATACACAACCCACACTATTTCTACGGAGCCTCTAAGAGATATAAATAGTACAATGATAGTGCCAGCAATAAGGCTCCGGCTATACCTCAAAACAGAATAAACAAGGAACAAAAGATGCACAACCCCGGAAAGAAATGGAGCTCACAAAGTCAGCTGAGCGCTACCACCGGTCAATGTCTTCCGCTGTGGAACCACTTGCATCCATTAAAGATGTAGCGCCCCGACAAAAGGGACGTTAGTACATGTCGAATAGTACTAGTATGAAAACCAAACACCTATTCAAGGACTTGGAAATACAATATGACATACGATGAGTTATGGTAACAATAGAAGCTTAATTAGCCGTTAAAGCCACATCAAATTTAGTAAGAGATTTCATAACATTTACAAACTTCAAGTTAGGGATCCTCTACAACTATCTCTACACAGAGCGGCCCCTCCGCCTCACCCCAATGTATACGGGTGGAGGTGCAATCACAATGCCAGGAACTCTACAAAAAGCGGCCCTGCGACCTCACCCCAATGTATACGGGTGTAGGGGTACATACAATACCACCACACTACACNCCCGCCTCACTCCAATATATGCGGGTGGAGGTGTACTCACAATATAACAACACTACGCAAAGCGGCCTTGCTGCCTCACCCCAATATATGCGGATGGAAGTGTGCTCACAATACCCTAATTTAGGGTCCCAAAACTATAATTGTTTGTACAAAAGAGTTCCTTTTCAATCAATCATTTGGCACCTTTGGCCTTAGCAGTGTAAGTTCATAAGGTTTCTTCATATGAGAAATGAGTGATAAATCACATTGATTTCAAACAACACATTCATCCCGCAAAAGGTATAACATGATTAAGTCACAATAGACAATCTTTAACACATGAGGGTTTGGGCACGTTATGCAATTTGAGAATCAATTTACTACCTTGAACATCCCACATCAATAGCGTTTCAAGTTCGAGTACACATGATATTATTTACAAGGGTTCGGAAATTCCGATACTAGAAGAAGAGTTTATCCTTCATACCTCGAAAGAGCTCCCCTTAATTCACTACACAATCCCGAAAATCCTAGCAACATCGATCCATTTAGAAACATAGCAAAATTGAACACAAATTAGGAAAATATTCATGGTATCAGCTCATTGGAGCGTTTTACCTAACACTGAGCGTGCATTAAGGCTTGAGGGTCCTCCTATGGTAGATTATTTCACCCCACTACCCAAAGTTCCACAAAAGAGCTCGACAATCTTCCCACTACCCTAGATAGTACATGCATGTAAAATAAACAACTCCCACACCCATAGGGTGTAGAATCTTAGCTTTTGGTTGAAGACCTTGTGAATTACCCTAGAGAATCTTTAATGTTTGAGCAAAGATTGATGATCAAATCACTTAGAACTCCTCCTCTCTCTAAACCACCTTCCTCTCTCTCGAAAAAGTAAGTTTGAACCTTCTAAAATGACCCTTAACAATGTTTAATAAGAATGTGGTCGAGTTTATAAAACCAGAAAAATGAAGCTCCGAAAATGAGCCGCGAAATAGCCCCCGGAACTGGGCACTCTTGCCCCACTCTGCGGCCATTATGTGGTCCGCAGACCTGTTCTGTGATTGCATAATGTGCCGCATAAACTCCCTCCGAAAAAATCTTCATGCTCGTTCCATGGTCGATGTGCGGCCCACGAAATGGTTTTGCGATAGCATAATTGACTGCACAATACCATCCAAACTTGCCTAGTTTCATGCTTCACTATGCAGCCATTTTGCGGCCCGCAGAGTGATTCTACAGCCGCATAGTGGGCCGCAGAAATGTCTTCTTCTGCCAAAAATTTTCTTTTACTCCCCAGTGCACTGTTCAACCCAAAAAGTCTGTACCGCGGCCTACCATCACCAAACATTTAGCCTACCTCGCCACCACAAAACCTCAAGTTTTAGGTGAAATTTTATGGGGCCTTACATCCTGCCCCACTTAAGATCATTCATCCTCGAATAAGGGTAAAAATTTCACCATTGGCGCACAATGTGGCCCAACTATTAATTCACACATACTAGCAGTTTTAAAATTTGGCTAACTCCCTAAATATCAAAACATTTCGCCAGAGTCTCCCCTGTAACTGGGCCTATCCACCTGTCAGAGAATCCTACATATACATAATCTGATGACGCAATATAACATAAAGCCAACACCAACCGTGGCCTCATAAGCAATATATTACCAGAAGAGGAACATCCTTAGCATAAGCTGTACAAATGATACGTAATTCATAGGGAACAATTTCATAGAACGATTACATAGCTATTCAAACAAATAAGGGTACTTCTTCATTTCTTCCTCGGCCTCCCAAGTGGCCTCTTCAATCTGCTGGTTGTGTCATAACACTTTCATGGAGGCAATTTCTTTATTTCTCAACTTTCGGACTTGATGATCAATAATGGAAACTAGAATCTATTCATAAGTCAATTCCTCATTAACCTCAATAGTCTCAACCGGAACAATGAGTGTCGGGTCTCCAACTACTTTCTTCAACATAGACACATGAATACCGGGTGCACTAATGACATCTCAGGTGGTAGCTCGAGCTTGTACACCACCTGACCAATCCTCTGAATGATTCTGTGTGGTCCGACATACCTCAGACTCAACTTCCCTTTTTTACCAAATAGCATTACACCCTTCATAGGGGAAACCTTCAAGAACACCCAATCATCTTCTTTGAACTCCAAATCCCTGCGACACACATCCGAATAGGAATTTGATGACTCTGAGCAGTTTTAAACCGCTCCTTAATGATCTTAACTTTTTCAATAGCCTGATGCACGAGGTCTAGCCCTATCAACTATGCTTCCCCAATCTCGAACCACCCAATGGGAGATCTCCTGCCATATAAAACCTCGAACGGTGCCATCTCAATGCTGGCATGGTAACGGTTGTTGTAGGAAAATTCTATTAGCGGCAAATGATCATCCCAGCTACCCTTGAAGTCAAGAACACAAGCGCGCAACATATCATCAAGCGTCTGAATAGTCCGCTCTACCTGCCCGTTGGTCTGTGGATGGAAGGTTGTACCAAGATACTTGAGTACCCAAACCTTGCTGATATTTCTTCCAAAAATTAGCCGTGAACTGTGCCCCTCGATCTGAGATAATAGAAACTAGAGTGCCGTGCAACCTGACTATTTCCTTGATATACAACTGAGCATACTGTTATGTTGTGCCAGTAGCCTTAACAAGTAAGAATTGTGCTGATTTCGAGAGTCGTTCCACAATTACCCAAATCGATTCGAAGTTGCGAGGAGCGCGAGGTATTCCTACCAAAAAGTCCATATTGATCATCTCCCATTTCCACATCGGAATTTCTATGTTCTGTGCCAACCCACCGGGCATTTGGTGTTTGATTTCACTTGCTGACAATTTGGACGTCTCGCCACAAAGTCCGCTACATTCCTGTTCATATCATTCCACCAATAGACATCCCTAAGATAATGAAACCTTTTTGTAGAGCTCGGGTGCACGAAATACCTAGGAGTGTGAGCCTCGATCATGATTCTCTCCTAGAGACTATCTACATTTGGAACACATAGACGCCCTAGGTACCTTAGTGTACCATCATCATGCCAAGAGAAAACGCCATGGTCTTATGTTTTTGAATTCCCTCCTTCAATTGTACAAACAACGGGTCATTGTATTGCTTTTCCTTTACTTTCACAACACTCGATGATTCAGCCCTATTTTGCATAACCACTCCTCCTTCACTAGAATTTGCAAGATGAATTCCCAAACTAGTTAATCGATGAACCTCCTTTGCCAACGGCCTTTGATATGCCTCCAAGTGAGCCAAACTACCCATAGATTTCCGGCTAAGAGCATCCGCCACAACATTAGCCTTCCCTGGATGATACAGGATATCGATGTCATAATCCTTGAGTAACTGAACCATCTTCTCTGCCTCAGATTCAATTCCTTCTGTCTAAAAATATACTGAAGGCTCTTACGGCCCGTGAATATATCCATATCGACCCTATACAAATAATGACACCAAATATTCATATGCAAATACCACCACTGCAAGCTCTAAGTCATGCGTTGGATAGTTCTCTTCATGATTCTTGAGTTGCCTAGAAGCATACGCTATCACCTTTCCATGTTGCATTAATAGACACCTATGTCCAATACTTGAAGCATCGCAATATACCACGAATCCATCTGTATCCTCTGGTAGAGTAAACACCTGTGTTGTAGTTAATCTTGATTTCAACTCTTGGAAGCTCCTTTCACAAACATCTGACCATTGGAACTTAACCGCCTTCTGCGTCAATTTAGCCAACGGAGAGGCAAGTGTAGAGAACCCCTCCACAAACTTCCTGTAATATCCAGCAAAGCCCAAGAAGTTGCAAATCTCTGTTGGGGTAGTAGGTCTAGGACAATTCTTCACAGCTACTATCTTCTGAGGATCAACCTCAATTTCTTCTTGGGAGACGACATGACCCAAGAATGTAACAGATTCAATCCAAAATTCATATTTCAAAAACATCACATACAACTGGTGCTGATAGAGTCTGCAAAACTACCCTGAGATGATCGGCATGATCCTCCCGACTTCGCGAATAAACAAGCATATCGTCAATGAACACTATCACGAAAGAGTCGAGGGACGTTTTTAAGACCCGATTCATAAGATCCATGAAAACTGCGGGGGCATTTGTTATCCCAAAAGACATTACGAGAAATTTAAATTGCCCATATCGGGTCCTGAAAGCTATTTTCGAAATATCCTGCTCCTTGATTTTCAATTGGTGATACCCGGATCTTAAATCGATCTTGGAGAAGTACTTAGCACCCTGCAATTGGTCAAACAAATCATCTATCCTTGGCAGTGGGTACTTATTCTTTATTGTAACTTTGTTGAGCTACCGATAGTCAATACACATTCTTAGCGGCCCATCCTTCTTTCAAACGAATAGAACCGGTGAGCCCCAAGGTGACACACTTGGCCAGATGAAATCCTTCTCTAACAAATCTTTCAATTGTTCCTTTAGCTCCTTCAATTTTATCGATGCCATTCTGTAGGGTGGAATAGATATAGTTTGCGAGCCTAGCATCACATCAATCCCAAAATAATCTCCCTGTCTGGAGGGATCCCAGGGAGCTCATCCGGAAAGACCTCCGAAAATCCATTCACAACAGGCACAGGCACAGACTCAAGTGTAGGTGCCTCAGCATCGGTGTCCGTAACCCAAACCAAATGGTAAATACACCCCTTGTTAATCATTTTCGTGGCTTTAAGGTAAGAAATAAACCTAGCCTTCGGCACCACATCCTCCCCCTTCCATTCAATCACTAACTCGTTTGGAAATTCAAACCTAACGATTCTGGTACGATAGTCAAGCTTGGAAAAACATGAATAAAGCCAATCCATTCCCATTATTACATAAAAATCAACCATCTCCAATTCAATGAGATTGGCAATGGTGTCCCGACCATGCACCGTGACAACACAATCCCTATAGACTCTTGCGGCCACAATAGACTCACCAACTGGAGTAGATACAGAGAACGGCTCATGAAGTTTTTCCGGTTCTATCCTAAATTCCATAGCAACATAGAAAGTGACATAGGACAAAGTGGAACCGGGATTAATAAGAGCATATACATCATGGGATTGGATAGTCAATGTACCTGTGACAATATTTGTAGAAGCCTCTGAATCCCGACGCCTCCGCATACCATGTCCTCTCAAACACTGTGCACCACCCCTAGCTGCACCACACCCTGCAGGAGCTAGTGTGCCTCAAGCTGGAGGAGGTGTTGTGGATGTAGTAGCTGCAGAGCTAGCTGGCTGCGTTGTACCTCTGCCCATGATCCGGCAGGATGAGCGGTAATCCCTCTGAATGTGACCCCTCACACTGCACTCATAGCATATAGGTAGGTCCATGAAGCAGACCCTAAAGTGTATCCTCCCACACTTAGGGCATGGGGGCCTCCATTACTGCTGGAATCTCCCTCTAGGCTGACCCTGCCGGTGGGGTCCCCTATTGCCCTGACTGGGCTTGGATGGTGGTGCACTCATCGAAGACTGAGGGAATGACTGAGATGGCCCTGATGACCCTCCCCTAAATGTCGACCTACCACCACCATAAGAACCACTAAAGTTGCCCGCTGTTCGGCCCTGCTATTACCTTCACGCCCCCTTCTATTTTTCAGTTTACGATCCTCTGTAGCTTGAGAAAAAGCCACCATCTTCCCATTGTTCATATCATAATTCAAGGCAGCCGTAGCAGCCTCATTTATAACCAATAGGCTAAGGCCTTGCACAAACAGGCGCACTCTAGCTTCCACAGTAGGCAACATGTGAATAGCATACTTGGATAGGCGCGCAAATTCCATATGGTACTCCTACACATCCATGCTACCCTGCTTCAGGCTCTCAAGCTCAACGGCACGGGCCGCTTAGTCTCGGCAAGCAAGAAATGATCCATATAAGCATCGGTGAACTCACTCCACCTCGCCGGAGGGTTCCCCTCATCATGGGACTCCTCCCACATCTCAAACCAAGAATAGACCACCCTTTTCAGGCGGTAGGAGGCCAACTCCACTCCCTCCGTCTCAGTAGTATGCATAACTCGAAGAGTCTTGTGCATCTCATCAATGAAGTCCTGGGGGTCCTCCTCAAGATCAGTACCTGTGAACACTAAAGGAACTAACAAGAGAAACTTGTTCACCCTGGAACTAGCGAAATCCCCTGGCTGACTAGAAGAAGCAGGTGCAACATTTGATCTCTGGGCCTGGGAGGCCACTATCTGAGCCAACATCTGTATGGCTCCCCTAAGATCCCCATCTGAAACAGCGGAACCAAAAGCTGGAGCTGGAGGCGAAACTGGAATATCAGTTGGAGGGACCGTTGCACCCTCAGTAGGTGTAGGAACTGGTGCACTCTGAGCAGGAATAGTGCATTCAGGCGGTGTAGTAATTGGGGAAATATCTCACCCCTCGGGTGCTCACCCGCATCATCAAAAATCTAATAAATTGCCACTCCTGGGGTGACAGTGGCTCCTTGGCCAATTCTTGCCTTCTTCCTAGGTGCCATGTACTGAAAGTTAGAGTAAAGCACAAGTTAAAGAAGGAACAATCTTACAATCAGCTTCATCGCTTGATCGAGAACATCAAAGAAAGGTATTATTCCTAAGTGCCCAAGTAGCCTCCTAAATATAGATGTGGATGACAATACACCGATAAGAAGGACTCTACTAGACACGGATCGGAGACATCCTAGGACACTTTAAAACCTCAAACTCTGATACAAAGTTTGTCACGCTCCAACCTTCGGGAGCGTGACGGGCGCTCAATCGAGATAACCCGGCCGAACAAGCCTACTGGATTTCCTTCTACCCAACTCACCCATAAATGAAGAGAATATAAACTTCATGAATTAATACCACGAGGGTTCATAGACAACACTAGTTCCATTACCATTAGATACTTCATTTATACGTCTCCAAAATAATACATTTCACAACCATAGTTTTATAGTGGAAGCATGAGATACATTTACGACATCTTTAGTTTAACTTTCTCACACTAATACACAACCCACACTATGTCTACAGAGCCTCTAATAGATATAAAAGAGTATGATGACAGTGCCAGCAACAAGGCTCCGGCTATACCTCAAAATAGAATACACATGGAACAAAAGATCCACAACCCCGGAAAGAAATGGGGCTCACCAAGTCAGCGAGGAGAAGAGTGTACCGCTATCACTAGTCAATGTCTTCCGCTGTGGAACCACCTGCATCCATTAAAGAAGCAGCACCCCCGGAAAAATGGACGTTAGTATATATCGAATAGTACAAGTATGAAAATCAAACACCTATTCAAGGACTTGAAAATACAATATGACTTACGATGAGTTATGGTAACAATATAAGGCTTAATTAGCTGTTAAAGCCACAACAAATTTAGTAAGATCTTTCAATAACATTTACAAACTTCAAGTCGGGGATCCTCTACAACTATCTTTACACAGAGCGGCCCCGCCGCCTCACCCCAATGTATGCCGGTGGAGGTGCAATCATAATGCCAGGAACTCTACACAAAGCAGCCCCGCCGCCTCACCCGAATGTATACGGGTGGAGGTGTACTCAAAATACCACAACACAACACAAAGACGCCCCGCCGCCTTACCCCAAAAAATGGGGGGTGGAGGGGTACTCACAATATCACAACACTACACAAAGCGGCCCCGCCGCCTCACCCCAATAAATGCGGGTGGAGGTGTATTCACAATACCACAATTTAGGGTCCCAAAATTATAATAGTTTGTACAAAAGAGTTCCCTTTCAAATCAACCATTTGGCACCTTTGGCCTTAGCAGTGTATGTTCATAAGGTTTCTTCATATGAGGAATGAGTGCCAAATCACATTGATTTCACACAATACCTTCATCCCACAAAGGGTATTTCATAATTAATTCACAATAGACAATCTTTAACACATGAGGGTTTGGGCATGTTATGCAATTTGAGAATTAATTTACTAGCTTGAACATCCCACATCAATAGCGCTTCAAGTTCGAGTACACATGATAGAATTTTACAAGGGTTCGGAAATTTCGATACTAGAAGAAGAGTTTAACCTTCATACCTCGAAAGAGCTCCCCATAATTCACTACACAGTTCCGAAAATCCTAGCAACTTTAATCTATTTAGGACATAGCAAAATTGAACATAAATTAGGAAAATATTCATGGTATCAGCTAACTGGAGCGTTTTACCAAACATTAGGCGTGCATTAAGGCTTTATAGTCCTCCTATGGTGGATTCTTTAACCCCACTACCCAAAGTTCCCACAAAAGAGCTCGACAGTCTTCCTACAACCATATAATTTTGAACTTAAGGGATAGGGGTATAGAATCTTATCTTTTGGCTGAAGACCTTGTGAATTACCATAGAAAAATCTTCAATGTTTGAGCAAAGATTGATGATCAAATCACTTAGAACTCCTCCTCTCTCTAAACCACTTTTCTCTCTCTCATGTAAGTTTGAACATTCTAAAATGACCCTTAACAGTTTTCTATCAGAATGGGGTCGGGTTTATAAAACTAGAAAAATGAAGCTCCGAAACATCTTCTGCAGTCGCATATGCGACTCCATAAAGCTTCTGCAGTCTGCAAAATGGGTCGCGAAATGGCCCCCGGAACTGGGCACTCCTGCCCCACTTTGCGGCCATTATGCGGTCCACAGGCCTGTTCTGCTATCGCATAATACGCCGGAGAACCTCCCTCCAGAAAAATCTTCATGCTCGTTCGGCCGCATAGTGGCCCGCAGAAATGTCTTCTTCTGCCAAAAATTTTCCGTTACTCCCCAGCACATTGTTCAACCCAAAAAGTCCGTACTGCTGTCTATCATTACCAAACATATTAGCCTACCTCACCACCACAGAACCTCGAGTTTTAGGTGGAATTTTATGGGGCCTTACAGCTATGTGGGTTGTGAGACAACTTGATTATTCGCAAATGTGTTGAGGTCTGTGTAGCTTGTGGTGTTGTATGAGCAAGATGGCTCTCGAGACGTAGGTCATATATCGCACCTTAGTTGTTCTTGGGTTTCGTAGCATATGATTCTATCTGTCTCCCCATGATTTGTATTGTGCACTTGGTGTGCTTGTGGTCGATATTCGGGCATTTCGTAAGTATAAGCGTTATGTCTTGATGAGTGTTTTCTTCTTAATTGTTACGTGCGGATCGGGTGGCACGCCGCCATAGGTATATTTTTTGGATCGGCTAGTCTGCCGCCACGGGCATGTTGTGTGCATCGGGTTGCAAGCTGCAATATTGTCATGTTTGGATCAGGTTGCACGTCACAACAGTGTCGTGGGATTGGGTTGCACGCCACAACAATGACATGTTGAGCATAGTTCCTTACACTTATTTTGTGTGTCTCGTTTTCATCCCTGAGGTAGGTTCAGAGCATCTATTCGGCCGTTTATTTCGTTACGCGGGCTCGGTAGTCCTTTTTCAGAGTTCGTTTTTCCTTAGATATCACATTTGAGTTTGTTGCTTGTTGGCGCATTGAGGGCATCATATGAGATTTTTGGCAGTGTTTGAGATGGCTTATTACCGAAGCAGCTCGTACTGGGTGAGACGAGGTTATTGGACCTGGGATCAGTGCAATTAGATTCATTTGAGGTATATTAAAGAGCAAATATCATTATTTAGTTCAGAATAAGGTAATAGTTCCTGTTAGGATGAGAGACTCCATGATTTGGTGATTCGGCAGGCGGTTAAGAGTTTCTACACGTCTCTTCTGTCGTGGCAGTATTGTAAGGGTTTAAAACCGGGCTTAAGTATGTTATGAGGTATGCTACGGGTGCCAGGTCCGTGAAATTGCAGCTGTTGTGCTTAGAGGTTCCCTTGGGCAAATGAATTATGTGGTGCATTGTGTGATGTCACCATGGGTGCATGATCATGTGTGGATTCAGCATGTGGAGATTGATACGGTGTTCTTATATTAGAATTAGGTCTTGTAAAGGAATTCAAAAGTTGGAATTTGGTTCTACGGCTTATTGACTAAATAGGAAGGAGAATCTTCACTCTGGCTCGAGCTAATATGCTCAACTGGGTTGTGGTGGCACGGGTAAGTGCACAAGGTGTTTAACAGTGATATTGGACAACTTAAGAGCAATCCTTAGCACGTTCGAGGACGAATGTATGTTTAAGTGGGGGAGAATTTAGCAACCTGATCGGTCGTTTTAAGCTCTAACACGTCATTCGGTGGTTTGAGGCCTTGAGTAGCTTCACTTCAGGTAATATGACTTGTATGTGTGGTTGGAATTGAACTTTGAAAGTTCGGAGTTGATTCGGAAAGAAAATTCTAATTTCGGAAGCTTTAAGTTGGAAGAATTGGCTAAGGTTTGACTTTTGAGAAAAATACCTCGGAATCGAGATTTGAAGGTTCCAATAGGTTTGTATGATGATTTCGATCTTGGGCGCATGTTCGGGTTCAGTATTGGATCACCCGGGAGCAATTCGGTGCTTATTGTGGAAAGTTGGCATTTGGAAGGCTTTAGAATTTCCTAAGTTTGGTTTGAGGTGGACTTTGGTGTTGCCGATGTCCTTTTGGGATTCCCAACCTTGGAATGGGTGCATATTGTGATTAATGACTTGTGCGCTAAGTTTGGCGTCATTTCGGAATGATTCATGTGACGGTATTGATACTTTTGAAAGGTGTTCTATTTGCTCGCTCTTCTCGTTTGATACCGGATAAAGATTTGGTATGGTTCGGATGTGTTCGCCGAAGTTTGAAAGTTTGAAAGTTTAAAAAATAATTTCGATTGTCGATTTGTGATTTGGATACGGATGGTGTGATTTGAGACCTCGAGTAGGTCCGTGTTATGTTATGGAACTTGTTGGTAAGTTCAGACGGGGTCCCGGGGGCCACGGCTGTGTTCCGGACGAGTCGTGGATCAATTTGGAGAATTGTTGTATTGTTGAAGGGCCTGACTTCTGGTGCAATCGCACCTGCGGAGAATGGGCCGCAGGTGCGACGCTGCAAAAGTGGCCAGGCAAGCGCAGGTGCGGATCTTGGGTGGGCAGTGTTGGGACCACAGATGCTGTAGTTTTGCTACAGAAGTGGGACCGCACCTGCGAAGTGGGTCAGCGCAGAAGCGGAGGTTGGCCAAAAGGCCTGGGCTGTAGAAGCGGGCATAAATGCGCAGGTGCGTAAGTGCAGAAACGCTTGAGGCCTGCACAAGCGGAATCGCAGAAGCGCTACTTGGGGCGCATATGCAGGGACTGTTGGGTTGAGCTGGAACTGCACCTGCGATGGATTTTTTGCAGGTGTTGAGCCGCAGAAGCAGCTGACGGACCGCAGATGCGAAAGGTCGTTGGGCAGTATGTTCATTTAAAACGAGGGTTTAGCTCAATTCCACTTCATTTCGTTCATGGGAGCCGATTTTGGAACAATTTTGGAGTGCCATCTTCATCATCTATTATGGGGTAAGTGATATCTTAACATTTTGTGTTAAATACATGGTTTATATATGGATTTAAGCATGAGAATTTGTAAAAATTTGGGATTTTGGTGGAAAACCTATAAAAATTGGTATTTTTGGATTATGACCACGATTTTGGAAAAGGAATTAGGAAGAAATTATATATTTGGGTTCGTGGTGTTTATGGGTAAAGTTTATCTTCAAAATTTCGTAATTCGGGCACGTGGGCCTGAGGGTTACTTTTATTGACTTTTAGAGCGGAGTTGGGGATTGTTAGAAATTGATTAATGATAAGCATTGGAGTTGATTGAGTTGCACATTGTTTGACTAGTTTCGGATCGTTTGGCTTGAATTGAAGAGTTAGAGAGGCGTTGGGCCGGTTTTGGAACTTCGGAGCGTAAGTCTAGTGTCTAACCTTGTGAGGGAGAAACTACCCCCTAGGTGTTAATTATTGTTATGTGCAACTAGTTGTGGGTGCTACGTACGCATAAGGTGGCGAGAGTCCATATTTGACTAAAGCATGTTTATGTCCGGGTAGATTTAAGATCTTACCATGTAATATTTAAATTATTTGAACTCATTTTTCTATCTTAATTAATTATATATTGAAATTGATTTAGGAATAACTATATGTAGACTAGGCCGAGCCTTATCACCTTGAGTCGTGGGTGAGTTATTTGAGAAACGGTAAATATTATATTCACTTAGTGCTCGTGTATTGTATTGTAAGCATGTGTCTCGTAATTCGGTAACTCCCTTCCTTTCTTGTGGACCGGGCCGAATGCCTCGGTAGTATAATAGATGCATCTATGGTTCGTGCTGCTCGACCCTCGACAGTGTACATATTATTCTGGATCGGGCCGAACGACCTCGGCAAAATCGTGCGTTTTATTGCTAGTAATCCTAATATTCATGAGATAAACCTTTCACTGATGCCCGGCATTTTTATGGTATCCCTTATTTATTTGAAATTGACACTTGTTATTTTTCTGATCTATTAAGGTAAAATACAAGATCGTGAAATTTATACTTTAAGAGAAATATTTGGAAGATTATGAAATTTGTAGATTTGCCCCATTATCGATGTGCACTTCATATCTATTATGAATTATTATATTATTTTATTGGACCTCTAGTAAATGTCGGTGTCAACCCTTCGTCACTACTTCTCTGAGGTTAGGCTAGATACTTATTGGGTGGCGTTGATATACGTACTCATGCTGCAGTTATGCACTAAATGTGCAGGATCTGACAGGTTCATTTGGTGATCATCTTGGCGCGTAGGTGCATCTATTGAGGAAATTTTGTGTCATCTGTAATCCAGGCTATGCATCGCAATCCATTAAGTCTCCATCGTGCTATTTATTTTATCATGTCTTATTAGCATTATGGACAAATGTTGTATTATTATTGTACTCCTTAGAAAATGCTCATGCACTTGCGACACTGTTTTTTGGGGGTTCCTACGGATTGTTCATTATTGTAGTTCGTGTAAATATTATCATTTACCCTATAAATTCCATTTCATTGTATTTAAATTAATGAAAATTATGATTTCAAAATACTAAAATGAGTAATTAAGTTGATCAATCATCGTTGGCTTGCTTGACGGCGGTGTTAAGCCCCATCACGACCTTTAGTAGATTTTGGATCGTGAAAACGCTGACCCTAATACCCGAGGTCGAAAGGGAATTATTGTTGAACTCGAGGACTTTCTCGGGGATTTGGACCCTCTTTATGGATGGTGCCTCGAACGCAAAAGGGTCTGGACTTGGAATCGTGTTAAAGACACCGACGGGTAATATATATATAGGCATTCTACTAGAACTGTAAAATTGACTAACAATGAGGCTGAGTATGAGGCCATGATTGCAGGTCTCTAACTGGCTAAAATCCTGGGGGCTGAGGTGACCGAAGGTAAGTGTGATTGCCACCTCGTGATGAATCAATTCAATGGGACATTCGAGTAAAAGAGGAACGAATGTGAAGATTCCTGGATAAACGACAGATAACACTATATCAATTCAAGGAATGGACCTTGCAACATGTACCGCAGGATCAAAACAGCAAAGACGATGCTCTAGCTAACTTGGGTCCGTCGGTTGGTGACGATGAATTGAGCTCGAGAATGGTCGTACAACTCATGAAATCCGTAGTGGAAGAAGGCAACGCCAAGATAAACTCAACAAGCTTAACCTGGGACTAGAGAAATAAGTATATAGATTACTTGAAGACCGGGAAGCTGCCCTCGGACCCTAAATAAATGAGAGCTCTGCGCATGAAGGCGGCCAGGTTCAGCTTGTCCGAAGATAACACCCTATTCAGGAGAACATTCGATGGCCCACTCGCCATATGTCTGGGGCCGAGAGATACAGAATATGTCTTGAGGGAAGTTCACGAAGGCACCTGCGAGAACCATTCAGGTGTCGAATCGCTGGTTTGTAAGATAATCGTAGCCGGCCACTACTGGATCGACATGGAGAAAGATGCGAAGGAGTTCGTACGAAAATGCGAAAAATGTTAGAGGCACGCACCAATGATCCACCAGCCCGGGGAGCTACAACATTCTGCCTTGTCACCTTGGCCATTCATGAAATGGGCGATGCACATCGTCGGTCCCCTGCCATGGGCACCCGGTAAGGCTCAATTTATATTATTTATGACTGACTATTTTTCTAAATGGGTTGAAGCCCACACATTTTAGAAATTCTTGGAGAAAGAAGTTATTGATTTTAATTGGGACCACATAATATGCTGGTTCGGAATGCCGGACGAGATCGTATGTGACAACGGGAAGTAGTTCATCGGCAGTAAGGTGAGAAAATTTTTCGAGGATCATAAGATCAAAAGGATCCTATCTACACCCTATCACCCTAGTGGGAACGGGCAGGCGGAGTCTACAAACAAGACTATACTCTAAAACCTTAAGAAGACATTCACCGACGCCAAAGGAAAATGGAGGAAATTTTTTTCCAAAGTCCTATGGGTATATCGTACGACCTCAAAATCTAGTACCGGGGCCACCCCGTTCTCATTGGTCTACAGCGTCAAAGCGTTGATACCGGTTGAAGTAGGAGAATCAAGTTTCAGGTTCCTATAGTCAATCGAAGAGTGAAAGGGTGAGGCCATGAGCACGAGCCTGGAACCATTGGACGAAAGGCGTAAGGCCACCCTTGTCCGGTTGGCCGCCCAAAAACAACAGATCGAAAGGTATTACAACCGGAGAGTGAACCTATGACACTTCAATATCAGGTACTTGATATTAAGAAAGGTGACACTAAACGTTCGGAATCCGAACCAAGGGAAGCTGGGATCGAATTGGGAATGTCCATATAGAATTATCGAAATTACCGGCAAAGGATCATACAAACTCGAAGCAGGAAACGGTGAGCGACTACCAAACAATTGGAACGTAACTCACTTAAAACAATACTACTGATAGGGTAAGACCCTATCATTTAATTCTTTACATATGTTGCGAATTCGACTAACACTTGCAGGCAACAACCAAAGAATGATGCAGCTATTAGGCCCGAAAGCACGCCTTGCACACTTTTTCCCTTAAACCGATTTTGTCCCAAATCGGTTTTCTAATGAGGATATTAATGAAGCAATAGTAGATCATGCTAACTCAGAATTGAAGACCGGTTATGAACCGGAATCGAGGGTCACATCAAAAGTGTTCGAGCCATCGACCTCGAATACCGCGGATAACGATTTAAGAAAGGAAGGAAACCTTGTGCATGAACAGTCTGGGCTCGGTGGATAGTATTTATTGTAAGGGCCAAACGGCCAAATGAACCGTGCCCACATAGACCACTTAAGCCATAACTTGAAGCTTGTACACATTTAAAATCTTGTATATTGCACACAAAAATGAAAGAAAGTTTCCACCTTGCAGATACATATTTTTTCCCTTAAAACTATAACATTTTGTTCCTTAAAGGATATCGAGCCCAAGGGACACCTCTATCCGAATCTAAGAGATCACCCCCACTCGGGGACCATCATCGAAGGCAAACGCGGAAGGCTCGGGCTATCGAAGCCCGGCGGCACATAAGCCTATTAGGCAGTTCCTAAACTTAAAAGGCTTCGGCTACCCTAGAAACGGCCCGGAGACGTACGAAACTCGTAATCAAAACATAAGGCCTTCAAAAATCCCAAACCTGTTCAAAACGTCTACCCTTGACAAAATTATAATCTAAAAACATCTAAAAAGGCACTTCGGGGAAAGTTTCCAGTCATACCGAGCCCCCACAAGTCTAGTTTGAACCTCCGAACAAGACCTTAGTTCTACGTTTTACTCCGTGCTAAGGCATTTGAAATCTTCGCAATCATAAAGAGGAAACCTAAAAGAAACGAATTCGAAAATTGCCAACGGGAAAGAAGTATTATACACATTCCAATAAAAGTCTTTACAAAGGACGACAATAACGGCCACCACAAAATGAAAAAAATACAAAAACAAAGAAACATTTCTATGCCACCTAAGCCCCATCTTCACCAAAACCCGCCACGTCACCGGGGCCATCAAGGTCTTCTCCATCCTCGGGCTCACCGGAGCCCTCCTCATCATCGGGATTACCCAGCTTCTTGGCCTCGGCCTCAAGCCTTTTCGCATCTTCAATCTTGGCTGACAAGTCGAAACCCCGGGCGTGGACCTCCTCGAGAGTTTCCCTTCAGGACTGCCACTTCACGTACTTAAAGTGACTTTCAGGCGGTCCTGGGTTGCCTCGGCGTCAGCCCTGTACAGGGCCACCATCTCCTCAGCATTAACCTTGGTTGTTTCCGACACAGACCTTGCTATCTCGAGCTCCTTGCCAAGAGTATCCCGTTCAGCAGTGGTCGAGCTCAGTTGAGATTGGAAATCTTTAATTTGTTGAGCCGTGCTTCAGCCTTTTCTCTTGCCACTCGAAGTTGAAACTCCACCGCTGTCAGCTGCTCCCCTGTAGTCTCCTTCTCCAATATCAATCGATCCATTTTTCCTTTCCACCTTTCAGCCATGGCCTTGACCTCGTTCATCTCGGCTCGGAGTTGGTCGATCCTGTCAACCTTCCGCTGCACCTGCAATTTATGGCCGTTAGTCACCACGTCTAACTCGTCATCACTAACTTCAAAGATTTATACATGTTCCACCAGGTCGGCATGTTCATTTTGAGCTACTTCCAACTCAGCCCAGAGACTCTTGACTGCTTCTTCGCATTTTCTCGGTAAGAAGCTTATACATGTCCCTCTTCTCAATAAGCTCCTTGACCTCGGCCTCCAGGTGGTTAAACTCAGCCCGGTACAGGAGAAAACCCTCATGATGAAGTACTGAGGCATGCAAAAATATAAAAGAGAAGAGGCATAAGAGATTTCAAAAAATAAGTCTGAAGATGGAAAAGTGTAATGGCACCTTACCTGGTTCAGCGCCTACCAGGCACCAGAGGTAGCTAGCTACTCCGACGGGGGCGAAAATAACTCGGGCATCCTCCGAGGTGGGGATGATAACTGACCGCTTTCGGCCGGGGTCCATGCTCGGGGCGGGGAACTGGTTGATTAATTATGGGCTCGAGTTCGGCCCGCCGACCACCGAGGATCAGCCTTTCCTTTACACCTCTATATCACCCTGGGCCCCTTTGTTGGACCGTACCTTTATTGCTCGCGCTACATCAAACATAGACTATGTGAATGAAGGCGGCCCCGAAATTTCTATGACACCGGGTGGAGCGGAACCGGCATCTCGAGAGGTCTCGACCCTCGCCTCTGCACCATCCTCCTGAACCCGAGAGGGGTTAACCTCCATTGTTTCCCCCTCGGTTGCCGCCTGCTCTTGGGGGTAAGATGGCTCACGGGTCACAAAAATATCACTTTCCTCGGGCTCGTCTCTGATCCAAAAAGCGAGTCTGAGTCAGACGCTCAGGAGTTGGAGCTCTCCTTTGACTTGCGAACCAATCGTCTCCTCGGCTTTTTCTTCTCTGAGCTCGGGGAACTCGGAGCCCTCCTTCTCTTCTTCTCCCCTGTTGTAGCCCCTGTGTCACGACCCAAGCTGGAGGGCCGCGACTGGCACCGGACCCTACTCAACGGGCATCGGTGTACCCTTCATCTAACTTTCCTTATTATCTATAAGGCTTGTCATATGCATATAATCTCGAACAATAATTATAATGAACCGTGATGTCATGCCATGATACGAACATACTTATATACATAATATGGCCAACAAGGCTGCAATGCAAAACCATAAAACAAAATACATACGTTTGCCGACAAGGCAATTCAACTGTACATAAGTCAACCCATCACTTGTCTATGCATAAATTGACAATTGTCTATGAGCCTCTACAAAAAACGTATATAATGCAACCTATTTCGGAACAGGGCCCCGACGTGCCCATAATGCCTAAAACAAAATGCATACCAAGACTGTGGCAAGTCCGAAGGATGGATCTCGCCAATATTTGCTGAACTGGGTAGCCTACTGTGGTGGGGAAGCCTCGTCTATCTGTCTGCCTGGACCTGTAGCACGACATGCAGCGTCCACAATAAATGACGTCAGTACGGATAATGTACTGAGTATGTAAGACAGGAAACATAATGTAAGAACAATGATAAGCATCAGGTAAGAGACATACAACCTGTACCATCTGAATGCCTCTGAGGGCGACTAACCATGTCATGCCTGACATGCATATGCATATACATATATTTATATCCTTTTGAAAATCATCATATACATATATACGCCTCTGTGGGCCATCATCATCTCATACATATGCCTCTGTGGGCCTCCTCATCATCATACCCAACTGATCAGTGGTTGCACAATAGGTGCCATACCCGGCCGACTATAGCGCGGCTCGGTAGAGTAACATAGCTGTCGACTATAGCGCGACTAAGTAGAGTAAAACATATACATATGTATAGTTGCACAATAGGTGCCATACCCGGCCGACTATAGCACGGCTCGGTAGAGTAAAATAGATAATGCATGCTGGACTTATAAGAGTCATACTACCATGGTGAAATAATAACATATCAATCCTCCCATAAGAGGGGAAACAATATACGTACTGCTACCTTCTAAGAGTAGAGTATCTTTGGGGTTCATTCATTGCATTGTGTACAGTTAGATTCGTGCAAAAGAAGGAAAAGGATAGTCTCACATACTTTGCAATACTTTCCAATCTCAAGCTATGAAACTTCCACGACTTCTTAGTCTACAATAAGAGAAATGATACTACCGTTATCGTTCAGGCGTCCCAACTATTATATATCGACTGTAACCTATTTTGCAATAAAACGGACAGCACCTCCCCTATATATATGACTTCACACAAGTCCAAACAGTCACCCAACAGCAAAAAAACACCAATAAGAATCATATTGAGCCTCCCAAAACAGTCCACGCACAAACCAATCACTTCATACGTACAATGGCCACTATAGTCGTGTCAAACGATCCGGAAATGGTATGAACAACTATCAGGCCACAAACCTAAACATATATGGTGTTTATCCACACCCTTCCTCATCCAAAACTCCACAAATCAGTAGTATAACACGCAGCTTTACAGCAACACAAAACAGTTCACAAAACAGTTCGCTACAAGTGAATAACTCGAACTCACGGCTTCCGATCACCGTCCCGTGAGTTATTACACACATAGAACGACTTACCAAGAATTAACAGTAGAAAAAATGAATTAAATAGATCAGTAAACTCACCTTGCTTGTTAGATAACTCAGCCCTTGCTTTGGTTCCTCAAACTCTAGGGTTTACCTTCAACTAGAACTTGAAAGAGGGAAAAATCGATTAGGGTTTGTGTGGGATTATTTTGGGGAGGGGTTGCAGGGGTTATTTTAGGTTTTGAAGCTGTGAAATAATAGTGAATTATCTGGCTTTATAAGCTTTTAAAAGCCCTCTCTTAACCGACTTTGGGCTTTTAAATTTTAGCCCTTAATTTTTGCAAGTAGGTGATGCACCTACTTGACACCTACCAGCCTGCGCAGTTCTACGGAAATACAATTATCTCAATACTCCGAGATCGTATTGACAAACGATTTGAAGCATTGGAAACTAGAATCATAGACCTTTAATTTTGTAGGTAGATCACCCCGTAATTCCTTGTAAATTTGGATAAAGTCGCAGAAACATTTCACCTAACGTTTAAGTAAAATTGTGAACCTAAGTTGCGACAACTTTTGTCGACTTTTGTTTCATAACTCGTTTGACTTCAAGACTTATGAAACGGATATCATATCATTCAAATACCTTAAAACATGACATCTTGGTAATGTTAAACACCTCTCGATTTTCCCAAAAATGCGAGTTACAACATCCTTAACTCGTTTATCCTCTAATACTTGTTAACTGCCCTTATACACCTTTGCATCGTTTAGGACCAATAGGACTAAACTCTTATTGTCTCAAAGATAATTCTCTTCTCGAACCTAGGTAGACTATCTTACGGTGTAATCTAACACGTACAAATATGGGTTATAACAAAGATGACAAAAGCGGTGCCATTTGCGGTCGCATACCTACTATGCGAACCGCAAAGGCACAGCAAACGGGGGCAGAACATCTTGTTAACACCAGAACATCTGCGTAGATTTTGCGATCGCATATCTCACTTTGTTGTGGATTTGCGATTGCATTTTTATTCTTCAGATTTGTCTGTGTGAAAGTACTTTCTGCGATGGTTATGCGATTTGCATAGTGGTTATGCAATCGCATATTCCATCGCAGAATGAAGTCCAATATTGCACAGTTATGAATGCGATCAGTTTGCGGATCGCATAGTGGTTATGCGACTGCAAACCATGCCGCATTGATTTAACTCTTTGTTGATTCTTTCTGTTTTCTTTTCTCTATTGCTTACAATGTCGCTTACATTTTACCGCTATACAGATATGGCACCTAACAAGCATCTCGCAAGAAAAAGGCCAGCATCCGGTCGTAACACGTCACAGCCAAAACGTGTACGAACGGAACCAACTATTCCAAGCACCTCCCAGTCTGACGACGAGGACCTCTTGCCTGAAGTCAATCTACTGGCTGAGGCTAGAAGGAAGCATGGAGATGACTTTCATCTCCGATTCGGGGTCGAAGGCTCACGGACATTGTTTAGAGAGGGGCTGACCAAAAGAAAAATCTTGGGGGAGAAGCAGTTGACCATAAATGGACTCCAAGAACAGTACCCCCATATTCTCGACAACATAAAAGCGAGAAAATGGGAGCGCTTCACTGAGGCACCTAAGGAATTCAACGAGTAATTGGTCTGGGAGTTCTATGCATCCTATGGTGCTTCCAGAATGGCGCACCAAAAACGTAACAAAGTATTCACTGGCATCGTATTGGTTCGGGGAAAGAATGTGTTCTGCAACAGTGAAGAAATTAATGAAATATACTTCCCCGATTGGCAACCAGGCACAGTCGAGTACGATGCCAAGTACTCCAACAGAGAGAATGAACGTGGGTGGATAGCGTCCGTTATTGCAAAGGGGACTCCTGCTTGGATAAATCTTGGAAAGAAGATTTATAAAGAGTATCTCACTAGGGAGGGTCGATTTTGGCTGAGCTTCGTCACCTCCCGTTTGATACTGTCGAGAAACGAAATGGATATAAGCATTGAGAAAGCCCTTCTCATTGTGTGCATTATGGCCGGTATCAAAATTGATGTGGGGAATCTAATCTTCCAAGAGATTGGTATCCGGGCAACGCAGCGTGCCACATCACTTCCATTTTCGAGTTTGATCACAGCACTCTGCAAAGCTGTGAACGTGCCTCTCATGCCACAATCTGACAAAACCGTAAAGGAAACGAGGGATATAGATATCACTCGTATCGGTGATTCTACTGCCCCAACAGAGACCCCACTCCAGGACCTTGACTCCCAGACTCCCATATATCCCCAAGATCCAGAGGCCTCCACCACCGGCCAACCTTCGTCGACACTGCCAGCCCTTTCAAGACTTGGTTTCATTGCACAGCATGCCAATGCCAAGGTGGACCAACTCTTGAAAACCCTGCCAAACCTTATCAAACAAGCTTTGACTCCAATACAAACGTCAGTGACAGCTCTCCAACAACAACAAACATTGTTTGGGGATCGCTTACACAAGCTCGAGTTCAGGGTTGAACAGATCGAGAGAGGTGAGGTTAGGGGTTTACCTCAGCTGACGGAGGATGTGGCATCTATGAAGACCGAACTCCAAAAAATGCAAAATTTGGAGTTTGACCTATCATCCCTCCTCCCCAAAGAGGGTGACCAAGGTGCAGACATGGCTGCACCAGACCAGGGTTTAGACTTCACAGCTCTGATGGCAGACATTGCACCTCAGTCTGCTAGAATGTCTCAACCTCCAGCTCCTCCGGTACATGTTGATATTGATGATGAGGAGACATCGGGACATTCATCAAAGTTAGAAGGTGAAGAGGAAGATGATGACGACTTATGGTCTGACGAGGATGAAGGCCCTCAGGAGAAGGGCAAGGAGATTGATGCTCCCACAGTGGAGGATGAGGAGCATGCAAACATTCATCGAGCCATACAACACTCGCTAGCAGATATGGCCGCCCATGCAGATCCATCGGCCACTCAGCCATCAGTGGGCGAGGCTAGCAGCTCAGCAGCCCCAACACCAGCTCCCGTCCAGTCCAACATCCCTCCTTCAGCTGCAGAGGGTCCACCGGCTACTGATTCCCATAGCGCTAGTGCGCCCTAGGGAGCCCCTTGAACTCTACTTTATTTTCTTATGCATTGGGGACAATGCATGATTTCGGTTGGGGGTGGTAGCCTATCTGTATATGTGATCTGTATTATTGTATATATATATTTTTTTGCGAGATTAGTAACTGTAAAATATATACTAGTGCTTCATGATTTTTGTATATATGTTGTCTTTAATTAGTAGAAATTTTTTCATCTTTAGTAATTAGAAATAAAACTCCCCTTGTTTTTTCTTTGCCGGGTTCTTTTTCAAGGGTGTAATAGTAGAACCAGGAAAGTAAAATGAAACATGTTGACCGGGATGGTGTAATTGTCTAGTATCAAGCATGTGTGTCTGTATAGAGATTGTACCCTCTCAATAGATCAACTGTGTGAAATTAAGGCTCACTCCGTGACTCTATTTACCTAGAGTCATGTATTTATATATGATGAAAGCCTTGAATTGCCAAATGTTAACTTTAAGGCTTTAAACTATGTTAACCAAACAGTTTGTGTGCCATGTGTGTGAGCGGTTTGTATAAATAGTTCTTGTGTTTGCTTCTGCCATCTAGAACTTGCACGGTTGGTTTTTCGATGCCTATTAAAATTACACTTAGTTGGAGAGATGATCTTAGGCATTCTTTGTGTTATTCGTGAAACCACTTTAACCTTTCAAGCCTACCTGTGCATAAATAATATCAGTAGTACCTTATTTGAGCCTTTAACTTTTTCTTTTCCCTCCTCATTACAAACCTTTCCCTTTTGTAAAATAATTATCTCTTTTGAACATGTTCCTCCTTGAACATTAAGAATGAGGCTAAAAGCCTAAGTTGGGAGTGTGGGTCGAAATGGAAATGGGTAAGGTTATACAGTGAGGGTAAGAGCTTATACCTCAAAGTGCTAATATGAATTTATGAAAGCTCCAAAAAAAAAAAAGAAAAGAAAAAATAAAGAAAAGAAAAGAAAGATAGTTATATGTGTGTATTCATAATGATGGAGCTTTGAAGGAAATTAGAGAGGTATTTAAGGTGGTTCCATAATGGGAACTAGATGCCAATGAGGCTATGGGGTTTGAAAAGAAACAAGGTGTAAAAAAAAGGATAAATGTAATTAGTGTTCAAGGAGGATGTAGTCACTCATATCTAAATATTTATCCTACCCTTCCCTAAACCTACATTACAAGCTTAAAAAGTCCTTATGTGATCTCCAACCGAGCGTTCTTAGAAGTAGGCGACGAATTAAAATAAGGGCAAGCCTATGATATGGTATGTCGTAGCACTTGAAATTCTTTTCTGAGAGTGAGTGCATTTGCAATTTAGTCCCTTTGTGTTGTTATTATAAATATTGTGAGTTTGGGACTTTCTTTCTAGAGGGTACATGAACTGCGAGGTTGAACAGAAGTTGAGTTCTGAGTGAAACATAAGTGCACTCAGCTGAGGGTAGCATTTAGTCACTTTGTCTGAGGCTCAAAGTTCACAAGCTGATTGGTTTTCCTTAAATATACCGATGATTCAGGGAGGGTAAAGCATTTGAAGAGGAATGCTTGAAACACTAACAACAAACACTGTCCATAGTCATCATTGTTTCATGTTTTGTAATTGGTAGGAGAGTGTCGTTTTAGTTGCTTGAGGACAAGCAAGAGTTTAAGTTGAGGGTGTTAATGTGCCGGAGAATTTTGGCACGTTTTGATACTACTTGCTTAGATTTTAACTTGTTTTACATGCAAATTCCCTCGGTACTTATGTAATTCTAGTGTTTTTGCAGTACATGAAGTGTAAGGACCTAAAAGCATGGAAAAGAGCTCAAAAAGCCAACTAAAGACAAGAAAAGAGTAGAAAAGCATCGCAGAGGTGAATATGCTATCGTAAACATCACCTGCGAGCCGCATAATTCACGTCAAGAGCGCAAACCAAGACAAACTTCTAGGCAAACTTTCATGTCAAGGATACGATCGCATATGCGATCGCATAATTGTTATGCGAGCTGCATAAGTGCACCTGGAGATTGCAGACACAAGCAGAGTTTTAGGTGATGTTCAGAGTCAGAAGTGCGATCGCATATGCGATCGCATAACTAGAATGCTAACCGCAGAATCAACCGCAGATCAAGTATGAAGTCTACTGTATGATGGAATTGCGATGTGAAATGCGGTCGCATTTCTTGAATGCAGACCGCATATCATGAATGCTTTGAAGGCAAAACCCAGGGGTGAAATCTGTGACAGGCGTGCAAGAATTGCGGACCACATTTCTGTTATGCGACAGAAATGCGGTCGCATTGTTGACTTCAGTGGAAAATCAGTCCGAATTTTGCCTCGATTTTTGGGCCTCTATAAATAGGTCTATTAGGGTTTTGTGTAGAAAATCTTGTCAGAATTGAGAGTAGAGAGTAGAAATACAAGGCTTGAATTGTTTTATCTCTGGGAAGCTTTTGGGTCAATTATTTTCTACTTTGTAAGCGTTATGACAATTATTGTTCTTTCAATTTCAGTTTTTAGCATGAGTAGCTAATTCCAAACACTAAGGTTGTGAACCCTAAATGGGTATTATGTTATTGGGTGTTTGATGTTGAATATATTTTCAACGGTTGATTGATATTTGTTTACTTCTCATTCTTTAAACAATTGTTGGTGGTTGCAAATATTAACAAACGCCATTGAATTCCATCCTTTCTTGGGAGAGCGGGGTAGAATTTGGTAGAAGTAAATAACAAAGACTCAAGGCTTTAAACCATGTTTAATAAAATCACTTAGGAATAAGTGGGTTTTAATTTGGCATAAATTGATTGTTCTTAATCAAAACTCTTTTGTATTTGGGAAAATCATAAAGAGGAAATATTACCCAACTATTGGAAAATATTGGGTAGTCAATTAGACATCAATTGCATACAAAAGATTTTTTCGTTGGAAATATATCATATTGATATCGATATCATTATACTTCATAAAGGGGGACACAACCTTGGTTTCTTTAATAATATTATTCATATTAATAATACTGCAATTAGTCTTTATTTAAACTTAAATTCAATTCATACTTCTGTTACAATTACTTGATAGAATTACGACTGTAGTTGAGTATTACACTAATCAAGTAAACGTTTCATACCTATTCCCTGTGGGATTCGACCCCAACCTTGTTGGGTTATTATATTTGACATCGACCGCTTACACTATTTATTAAGGTGTACTTTGAGCGTATCAGGCCTTGGTTGACTTTTTGGTTGATGTTTTGATATTTGAAAAAGATCAGAGCTTTATTAATTGGAATCACTTTCTATAGTTGTGTTTGCTGTTATTACGTTATTTTTGGCTAGATTTGACCCGTTCAGAGGCTGATTCGAGAGGCAAGAGCTTTTTAGAGTATTGATTTGGCTTACTTGAGGTAATTTCCCAACCTTGTGTGGGGGAATACCCCTTAGAATTTGGACTTAATTGCTTATTTCTGTTATGTGAAAAGCGACGTGTACATGAGGTGATGAGCATGTACATGGGTGCTATATGGGGCTTATGACCGGATTAGACCTTAGGATATTAACATGCCTTAATTTGACGATTTACTTTACATGAAGCATGATTTAATCACTTTGTGACTATTATCACGGTCGCTACAATTGATTTCGCCATAGTCATGCTTTATCTGTTGAATACCCATCCACATTTTTATGTTATTGTCATGTCCTTATGTACTTTGTTGATAAGTTGTGAGCTTATATCTTTGCTGAAAATAATTGTTTTGTGATAATTGTAGCAAATGTGGACATGTTGAGCAGATTGATTTGGGAGTGTCAGCACGAGGTCTTGCCATGCGATTATGTCTATTGTTGTGCTCGTGGGGCGAAAAAAGGTGGCTTTATCTTGGGTTTCCCATGTGGTGAAATAAGGGTGGTGATATGCACATGTGGCCAAATAAGGAGGGCATTTTATTGCTATGTGCACATGCGACGAAATAAGAGTGACATTATTGATGATCTTTTATCATGACCTAAATCGGAGGGGCACCCGATGCCTTACTCAACCGAGTACCAACTTAACGTATCTTTCTTATCACACCATCATGGGTAAATGGGCTAGAAGGGCCGCCATGAGATAACCAGAATAAAACATAAGGGAAGTTACAGTTGTTGCTCAAATCCTCGAACCTTTTACGGATGGTAATCTATATCATACAAAGGATTGGTATCAATATCGACTTAATATTCTATAGGGAAGTTCATTTAGTCATTTTATCGAACAACTTATGTGCATAACTTCATAGGGCCTTTTATAGATCCAATTCAAATGTTCTAGCACAATGATCTTCTTCTTCAATTCCCCATCGTCACCATGATATCCATACCTTTACAATTTCATTTCATATCTTAAAACATTAGCTCAACTTCAAGTTTCATAGTTACTAGTTTCTTCAAGGATCCTCCAACAAAATTCAACCCAACACTTGTACAAACTTAAGATAAGGTTATGGAAGATGAAACTTACCTCAAATATACCAAAGAACCCTCTGTTCTTTAACTCACTTCAATACCAAGTAACTTCCTAAGTCGTCACAACAAGAAGGAAAGGGAGTTCAAGGTAACCACGATATTCTTTACGTCGAACTTGCATGGTTTATCTTTGGATTCACTCGAGGATCATGGGGGAACCCTTGGAGAGCATATAGGGGGCTTTAGGAACAGCTTTGGTCGAGAAAAATGAGTTAAACGACTTAGAATTGACTTATATACAAGCTAGAGTTTTACAGCGACTTTGTGGGTCCCAAGGGAGCTGCTTGTGCAGTCTCGCGAAAATGCAAATATCTCTCTACTGAAATGTTGAACGGTTTAATGAGTTAGAAACCTATACTCGTATATCTCCAATTTGGCAGGTGAATCACCCCATAATTCAATGTACATTGGGAGAAAATCTCAACTACATTTGACCTAATGTTCGGCACAGTTATGAATGTAACTTGTGATGACATTTGCCAGGTTTGGTTCCACAACTCGCTTGAATTCAAAACATAACACATGACTAACATAAAAATAAAATAACTCATAACATAACCTCCTTATCATGTTAAGCACCCTAATCTCACCCCAAAAATACATGTTATAACATTCCTAACTTGTCGACTTTCGACGAAACTTATTTTCTTTATTTCGTTTAGCTTCTAAGCCTTACATTCCTCTTGGTACTTGTTATCCAGGATCTTAAATATTTGTAACCTCCAAGGTAACATGACTAACTTAATTTATGTAGTTTCAAATAAAATCTCATTTCTGAACTTACACCAAAAGACTTACGACGTACTCTCACGTATGAAAACGTGGGGTGTAACATTATGAGATGATTTGAGGGTGTCTTTCTTGATGTTATTTATGTGTTGAAAAAGGGTTGCTATTCTGAACATATGCATGTTTCCTTAAAACTCCGTCTTGTATTTTAAATTAGCTGTCAGTTGAATTTGACATACTTTTATATGCCCATTTCTACATTGAGTTTTTATCATATGTTTTAACGAGATTTTTGGTACAATATTTCCATTAAATATTATATTTCCAGTTATTGATACGTTACACAGGTTAATTTGACTATTGAGTATCATGTGACTTGAAACTCATTACTACTTTATCGAGGTAGTCTTGATACTTATTGGGTACCGAATGTAGTGTACTCATACTACATTCTGTATATTTTGGTGCAAATCTAGGGATTGGTGGTAGCAGATCTTGATAGTGAAAGCTAGCATTATTCGTGAGGATTCAAGGTAGATGTTTGAGCATTGCCATTTTGGCTGTTGTTAACTCTATTTTTGCTTTCATATTAAATTCTACTTTGTTATATCATGTTTGCTGATTTCAATATTGTAAGTGATTTACTTACCTAGTTTAGAGACTAGGTGCCATCACGACCCCAAAGGTGGGATTTTTTTTAGCTAAATAAGAATTTTATTAATAGAAGCATAATATAAAAGTGGAGGGGGATATAAACCTTACCTCCAATACAAAAGTAAATGTACACTTAGTCATCCTAGTATGATAACAAATATACCTAAAATGTGGTAGGGTGTTAGACCTATGGTAATACGGCAATTGTCTATTTTAAAGTGATAGACAATCGCATGTACAAAAACATAGTGAGATTGTTCTAGGTCCGCTATACAAAAAGGTACATGTGTTCCTGCTTCTATTGTGTGATATAGGGAAATGGTCCCTTATATGTACATTTGATATCCAAAAAAGATTTCTTGAGTTCTCAAAAGAATGATAAAAGAGCGCAAGCTATCTTTAATTTTGCTTTGACTTTGTAAAGAAAAGCCAAGCTGAAGATGACTGTTTAAGGTGGAGTGATTGTTGCTGTTGATTGTGCGTTGGGCTTGCTGCAGTAGACTGTTTGTGTGTTTCCTGTGTTTTCCTTTGAGTAGTCTGCTTGGCTTGGTGTTCAGTTGGAAACTGCTGTCTTCTCTTGTCTCAGTCTGATGATGTTCTATTGTTGCTTCCTATTCTTTTGGTGTCTGCTGGTTGGTAGTGCTGTGGTGTTGAGTAGAGTCATATTTCCATTTCTGCACTGTAGTTGGAGGTGCCCATGATGATTACTGATGTTGCAAGAGATTGAGCACCAGGGTTACTAATACCACACCTTGAAACTGCAGCAATAATCTAAACCAATTCAAGTTGCCTACAGTATGATGGAGGGTGCTGGTTTGTTGGTATTCTATTAACTCTATTGCTGTGTCTTGAGACTGCTGTTGTTTTTCTTTATGCCTGCGTAGATCCTTGTTCGTGTGCTGCTTTGAGATAATTGGGGTTTTGTGAATTATGATGGCTTGAGTCTGTGTTTCTGTGACTTGAAGCTACTGCTGAGTTGAGTGTTGTCTGTGCTTATCCTTGCTCATGTACTGCTTAATGTTGATTGAATGTTTGTGTAATGTGAGTGCTGAGGGAGTCCATGATGGTTGAATTGGATTGTTGTTGCTCTTGTATGTGTGCTTCCTCTGTTGGTAATATGCTGGTTGAGTTTCTATGTATTGAAGCTGCTGCTGATGTGCTTTACTTCTGTGTATATCCTTGCTCCTGTGCTGCTTCTGATGAGAGTCTGTTGGTGTTTCAGTTTCCTATGATGGCTGTTGATTCTGTGAATTGCTGATGTGTTGCTGAGTAGAGTTGGATTTCCAGTATTGCAATGTGGCTAGGAATGCCCAAGATGATTGCTGTAGTTGCAACAGATTGAGCACCAGGGGTGTGCTAATACCACACCTTGCAACTGCAGTAATAATCTGGACAATTTCAAGCTGCTTTCAATATTGTGGAGGGTGCTAGTTTCAGTGGTGACGATGGAATTTATGTTGCTTTTATTTTGGGTTCTTGTTTGCTCCTGATGATATGGAAATTGTCTTTGATCTACATGCTGATTTGAGTACTTTGTGGTCCTGTGATCTGCAGAATAATGCTTCTGTTGATTATCTGTTAGGTGTTCTTCTGGCTGATGTGGTTGCTGCAGGCTCTGTGATTACCAATCCATGTTGTTGTTTCTGCTAAGTTGTGTGGTGACTGGGTACCATTATTTTGTGTTGATAGAGAATATCCATCTTATTACTCCTGTGTTGCTGCTGTAATGTAGTAAGTGTGCTTGCTGAATTGCTGTGTTGTATGCTAGCAATGGGGATCCAAGATGATTGCTATGATTGCAATGGATTGGGCATTAGAAATGCTACTGTCAAACATTGTAATTGCAGCAATGATCTGGCTTCCTCCAAGTTGTCTGCCGAGTTGAGAACTTTGCTTAGATTGTGTTTATGTGTTTGCTGAGCTTGCTTGGAGCAATTGGGATCCAGCCTACTAACCAAAGAGGCAATGTGATGGCACATTGGTTCTTTTGCAGTTGTATGATCTCTCACAGTGATTATTTTCACTGCTGCTTGGATTCAAAATGCTGGTGGTTAAAGAATTGAACAGGTTTTGATAACAGCCTCTAACATGTCCTGCAAGAAAAAACATCATGTTAGATTGAATCCACTTCTCCAGTTTCTCCTCATTACAATTGTAATGATGATGCTTGTGGTGGCAGCCCAAGTATAACATTGAGCCTGCAAACACAGTGCATATGACTGCTCCTTATCACGAACTCTCATTTGCCTCTTGTTGGTGCCATACTTTGTTTGGTTCCACCTGTGTACCTGCAGAGTTAACAGACTTGTTAAATCATTATTTGGTTTCAAGTACATGGTAATGATCCCTTTAGGTGGTTGTAACACTCCAGTGTATAATGTGTCACAGCTCCACTCTTTTGCATCTCTGCTGCTGTGTTTGTGATTTCCAGTAAGTTTCTTTTTCCTTTGGTAGAGTTAATTCCCTCTGTTTCCTACCACCCAGCAACTTTCTTTTTCCTTTGGTAGAGTTAATTCCCTCTGTTTCCTACCACCTTTACTCTTAGATATGGACATTTGCTTTTATCACTATTAACCAGCCTTCTACTTTGTGTGTCTAGCTCATCAAAGCAATGGCAATCTATGGGTCCATTATCCAGAGCATAATTTGCAATATGGTCTGCCAATCTGTTGCCTTCCCTGAGTGTGTGTGCTACTGTTGCATTGCATTTTGTCATCAAATCTTTGATTTCTGCAATAGTGTCCTGGATGGATCAAGGTACTGTCCATTCTCCCTTTATGCTCTTCAGTAGCATCATTGAGTCAGTGTGGAGCTCTATCAGAAGGTGTTCATTGGGACACAGAATCTCAGGGCCTCCACCATTGCCCATGCCTCAGCTTTTCTGCTTGTGCTTTCTTTGATCTCCTTACTGTAGGCATGTATTATATCTCCCTCTTCATTTCTCAGTACAAAGCCAATGGAGCTTCTACTTGGGTTGCCCCTAAAAGTGCCAATCTGTGTTGACTTTGATCCTCCCTTGGTTAGGAATTCCCAGATCACCTTAGTGTACTTCAGATTGGGAGTATAATGTTCCATCATAACAATTATATCTGGCTATTTATGTCACTGAAGGTAAGGCTTGCATTATTGGTCTCAGTCGATTGACAACATCTGCAGTCCAACATTTGATCACTGCTTGGTGAAAGGTGATTCCTTCTACATCAATTCCTGCATTACCAAGAAAGTATCTCCACACTTTATTTGCAGCATATGATGTAAAGAAAATGGGTTGTCTTGTCTCTTCCTGTGGCTCTGTACAATACCAACATTTCAAAGCCATGTGATAGCCCAGTTTTTTGAAGAAATCATCCAGTGGTAATCTTTTTCTCCAGACTTTCCACATGAAGAAAGCAATTTTGAATGGCAATCCCTGCACCCAGATGTTTCTATAAGCATTGGAAGGATGCTGCCTCTTTCTCAAGTATTCCCAGGCTTACCTGACAGTGAAGTCACCTCTGGTTTCAAGCATTCATACTGGTTCATCAAGCACACCTGCCATATCTGGTGGTTTGATGTTATCCAGTATGTATGCAGCAAGATCATTTGGTAGAATCTCCTTGATCTTCTCCTCATCCCAGTGACCTTCTTCTATCACATCCTGTATGTTTTGTACAGACTCATCACTTATGAAATCATGTGGGCTAATAAAGTATAAAGTTCCCAGTCCAGTCCAGTTTTTAAACCAGAATAATGAAGATCCCATTTTAGGTTGCCAGAGGATTTGGTGCTCCATGATACTTCTGCATTCAATCATTTTCCTCCAGATGTGAGATCCACCTCTCCAAGGAACAATTATTGGATTGAGTTTTTTACAATACTTTTGGCTCATGAATGAACTCCATAAACTTGGTTTTCTTCTGAAGTTCCACCATAGTTTACAGAACAATGCTGTAGACATGTCATGTAAGGATCTAAAACCTGCACCCCCTTCCTCACATAGCAAACATAAGGTATTCCATGAATGCCCAGTGCCTTCTTGGATTTCCAACAGAATTGCACCAAAAAAATCATGCAATTATCTTGTGAAGTTTGTTGATCACATTGGCAAGAGGATTTACTACAGAGAGGAGGTGAATTGGCATACTCTGTAAGACATGTGTGATAAGCACCACCCTGCCCCCTGTAGATAGTAGTTTCCCTTTCCAGGTTTGAAGCTTATCCATCACTTTTTGTATACGACCTTGGTAGTAATCCATCTTTCTTCTCAAGTAGAGGATTGGACATCCAAGGTAGGTAAAAGGGAAGTCTTGCTGTAGGATTCCTGTGATCCTTTGTACCTTGTTGATCACCTGTGTTGAGGTGGACTGATGCATGTATATTGCAGACTTACTCTTGTTTATCAGTTGGCCAAAAACAGCTTCATATGCAGTCAGCACTTCTATTGTCAACTGCAGTAAGGTGGCATCTGATGAAGAGAAGATGATGGTGTCATCTGCATATGCTAGATGATTAATCATGGGACTCCATTTGGGTAAGCCAAATCCACAGAAATAGAGGTTAGAGTGTAGAGCATTGAGTCCTCTAGACATGGCTTCTGCTACCATTATGAACAGAGCAGGTGACAGAGGATCACCTTGTTTGACTCCTCTTGTGGATTTAAAGAAACCATGTGGTTATCCATTAAGCAGAACAGAATACCAGTTGTTGGCCAGTAGCCGATCTACCAAGCCAATGAATCTTTCTTCAAATCCCATCTTCCTCAGTACCTTGGTCAGGAACAGCCATGACAATCTATCATATGCTTTTTGTCATATCCAGTTTAATTACAGCATTTGGGCCTGCTTTAGTCTCAGTCGAATATCTGTTATAATCTCTTGAGTTAAGAGCACATTTTCCACTATGCTTCTGCCTTTAACAAAACCAGCCTGTTCATCAGAGATTAGCTTTGGTAGAATGATCACCAGTCTGTCATGAACTACTCTGGAGAATATTTTGTTGATGAAGTTACTGAGGCTGATTGGTCTCAAGTCTGAAAAGGTCTGTACTTCCTTCTTCTTAGGCAGCAACACCAGGTTTGTGTGTGTGACACACTTGGGAAGAGTATGGCCATTAAAGACTGCTTTTACCATATCAACTATATCATTCTCAACTATATCCCAGCATGACTGGTAAAAGCACCCAGTGAAGCCATTTGGTCCTCCTGCACTTTCTACATTCAAACCAAACACTGCATCCTTAACTTCCTCCTTTGTTGGTTGTTGCATTAATAGATAGTTGTCTGAATTATCTACCAGTGTAGGAATGTGCTTCAGTATTTCAAATGTTGTGGGGGGGGGGTGTCTTCATGAAACTGTGTTTTGAAAAAATTGACTACTTCATCTGCTATTTCAGCATTGTCTTCTAGCCATGTGCCCATGTTGTTCTGAATTCTTCTAAGCTTTCTTCTGCAATTTACTTATGCATGAAAGAACTTTGAGTTTCTATCTCCATCTTTAAACCATGTCATACCTGATTTTTTCTTCCAGAATTCTTCTTCTAATGTTAAGTACTTGATCAGTTCAGCTTGCACCTGTTGTAACCTTATTCTGTTTTGAGCAGTAGGATGAAGCTCAAATTATGCTTCATGTACTTTGACTACTTCCTCTAGACTTGCTATCTTTGGAAGATGTCTCCATATGTTGCTCTGCTCCATGTTGATAATGCTCTTTTCAACTTCTTCAGCTTGTGATTAAATAGAATGAAAGGATCCTCAGTGAAATCTGCTTTCCAATGCTCTCTTACCACTTCTTTAAAACTGTGGTGCTTTATCCAGAAATTTAGAAATCTGAAGGCTTTCTTTATAGGTGTAGCATTTGTGTTGCAAGTAAGTAGCAGTGGGCAACGGTCTGAACCTATCTTTGGCAAGTGAGTGACTTCCAGTTGTGGAAGCCATTGTTGAAGTGCACACTTAGCTAAGCATCTGTCCAGCCTTTTGAATATGCAATCTTCCTCTGCTCTCCCATTCCACCATGTGTATATGCTTCTCTTAAAGCTATGCTCAGAGAGGTTGTAAGTGTTGATGTAGTGTCTAAAGTCTTCAATCTCATTCAGTGTTACTGGGAGTCCTCCAAATTTCTCTTTCTCATCCCATATCACATTAAAGTCACCTCCTACAAGCCAAGGCAGTGACATGTCTCTAGCAAGGTTGTGTAAGCTATCCCACAGTTCAATTCTTTCAATGGCATTACATTTTGCATATACAAAGTTGACAATGAATGAGGTTTGTGAGTCCACCTCTGTCAGTTTCAAAGTTAACTGCTGCTCCAGGTCATATATTATGTCTACTTCATGATCCTCATCTACAAATACCCATAGCTTGTTTGATACATTGGCATAACATTTTGGCAGTCCAATCCTCCTTTTGTATCTCTCTAATTTCTTGGCTTTTTGCTTAGGCTCCATGATTCCAATGAACTGGAAGTGATACTATCTGTGCATATTGATAAGCCTTTCAAAGGCTTCATTAGATTGACTAACCTTATATTCCAAATGATCCCATTCATGATTAAATTTGATTTGGATAAGATCCCTCTGGTTCGGACTCCTGCCCCTACACTTTGAGTGTCTTTGCGCTGTTTTTTCTTGCCTTTTTTAGTTGGTTTCACTGCATCCAACAATTTTTGTAAAAGATCAGCTTGTCTTGCCACATTGATTAAGTTTTGAGTGGTGGACTCCTCATCAAGATCTCTCCCTGTTTCAGTTGTTTGCTCCTCTTTTTTAGTTGCACATCTGAGACCTATCACTTATAATTTGGGGGCTGCTTGAGTTAGTTCTGTATTCATTGTGGTGGGAATCAGCTGGCCTTTGTTTGTGCTAACCTTATAAGAGTAGCCAGTTATTCCAATCTTGATCTGTTCCTTAGCTTTAGCAGTTGAGGTGTCCTGTATCTCAGTGAGCTTTATGCTCTTATTCAATCTATCTGCTGATTGCTTGTTACCTTTAGATTCTCCAGCATTTTGGGCAGCAACTGCCTTAGGCTTAAGTGGTGTCAATGTGCTGGGCAACATTATTTCTAAGGTTGTGATCTCCTTGTTGGTTTTTGCAACATTGTTGTGAGTGTCCTCCATTCTGTCCTGCTGTTTTGCTTTACCATTTACACTTTGTAAATCATGATCCACTTCTTCATCGGTTGACTCCTCATCACTGCCTGTACCAACTGGCACTTGTTCTTCCTATGATCCTTCCTCTGCTTGCTCACTCCATAGCTTGCCTTTACTAAGTTGAATTCTTTGAGCCTCATCCACAACTTTGTCTGCTATCATAAACATTACACGATTTGGGGGGGGGGGATATCCTGGCATGATTGATTAGTTGTGACATTGTTTCCAAAGGTTCTGTTAACCCATTGGCCTGTTGGTTCTTTGACTGCTGCAACTGCTACTATATCTCCATTTGTATTCCTTTCTATCTGTTTCTTTGTAGACTGTGGAGGCTTGCTGCTACCTGGTGGTGAAGTTATTTTTGCTGCCATTGATGCATGTGCACTCTTTTCTCCCACTGTTTCTTCAATTACAATCAACTGGTTGTGCTCATTGGTTTTTCTTTGTTCTATTTCCAGAATAGCAAACTTGTTCTTTGTCTAAACTTTCTGTGCATCTGAGTTAACTGGCATTACCTCCAGTTTTCCTTTGGACTGATCAGCTACTTGCTTGTCTTTGTTTTGTGCTCGATTAACCTCTTTCCATTGTAAACCAGTGTTGCCAACTACTTTACCATTTGATTGGATCATCAGAGGTGCTGCTTCCTTTGCCTTCTCCTTTGATTTCTGCTTCTCAACAAAGCTTTCATCCAATAATTCAGGATGAAGCTTCCAATATTCCAACATATCATGTCCTTGTAGTTTGCACTGTTTACAGTATTTGGGTATGAAATCATACTGTACTTTAACCCATTAAGTCCATGTGCTCTCTGTACCTTCATTCTCAATATCCATACACACTTTCTTTGGCAAGTCACTTAATTGATCAACTAGTACCTTGACTCTTGCACAGCTTGGACGAGTCTTGTTGATAGTTGCCATGTCTAAATGCAATGGCTTTCCAACTACTGAGGCTACAGGAAGCAGATTAGGAAATGAAATCCATTCCATTGCTTTAGACGTTTCTTCTCCTTCTTTAAATTTGGCATCATATATCAAAGTTCTCATTTAATACTCGTAACCATTTTTTGCTTTCAAGTAATACACTGCCTTCGAAGTAAAATGATAAAATCTTGCCATAATGTTAATCGAATTAGAACATGTCTCTCTCTGAGCAATCCTATATTTCAATCACCCTTAATTCCACATTGAGCAGGATTATTCTACGCAATTCTTGAATCAGGCCACCCATAAGAAAATTTACCTATTACTGCATATTGGAGGCCTTTGATTATGTTCATTCGATCAACTTCGGCTTCTGTATACTTCACAAAAGGCTGACTTTGCAAGAAAGTAGCTCTTTTGAAAGGGATTGGCTCGATTCTAGCAGTCACATTAGGGTTCACTGTCGAGGGTGAGTTTAGGTTCGTAGGTTTGAGAATTCGACTATAATCTAGGGGTTCTTGAGTGATTATGGATGTGGAGGGAGGTTGGGGAGTGGATGTAGGAGGTTCGCCAGTTGGCGTAGCACCGGCAGGCGTCGCCATCGCAGCTAGTGAGAGCTTTCTCTCTCTAGTCGCCCTTTCTCTCTCTAATCGCCTGGTGCTCCCAAAGGTGGGATTTGGGTTGTGAAACACGTGAGTTTGAAGAATGCTTTGCTAGTTTTATAAAAAACTTTAGGGGGGGGGGTGCTTTTTTTTTCATTTTTCTTTGTGGTTGAGAGGTGCAAAACCTTGAAAGTACAGCAGGCTCCCTTTTGTCAGCAGGTTCCGCATCCAGTGACATACTCTTATGTAAATATAGTAATTTAATCTAAGTTTAAAGAAACTATAATGGATTCAGAACAATGGGATTTACATTGCTCTTTTTTCTTTCTTAGATGGAAATCAATCGCAACCTCCCGGATAACAACATGGTCACAAAAACTCCTCACAAGCTGAAGCAGTGATGGACAAATGTTCGGGGGGTACATGAGGGTGAGATTAAAAGGCATATGGGGCTTTGACTGCACTATTAACTTCCGAGTTAACATGGTATTGACAAGGTTGTTGATTAAATGTTGGGACCCGATTAAGGTGACTTTCAAATTTGTTTATTTTGAAATCACACATATGTTAGAGGATGTGAGCAACTTTATAGAATTTCCATTTTATTGGAAGAGGTAAATAATACCATGCATTATGATAGGAAACAGATGTTTACACCCTTTAGTCTTAAGAAGAAGCCAACCTTGGAGGAGTGTCGAGGATGGATGGATAAGTTTTGACCGATTGTTCGAGAGATTTGGGCAATTGGAGAGCTGTGACAAAAATCGAGAAGAGTTCGTTGGCACCAGAAAGAAAGCTTGAAAAGCATGAGACCAATGGTCTTTTCTCTCTCCCTCTTGGGTGCTCTGGTCTTCCCACAATGATGGAGGCATATCAACATCAACTTACTCCCAATAGTCCTGGCCATGTTCAGAGGAAACTTAAGACTTACACTTGTTCCAATGGTTTTGGCAGAAATATTTCAAGTTTGTCTACTGTTTCCCCAAGATATGACTTCCTTAAGGGTTGTAACTTGGTACTATTAGTATGGACAATAGAACACTTTTTCTAGAGAGAACCCATGATAGAATACTTCATGGGACAAGCAACATAATTCGAAGCCACGAAGCAAGGATGCAACACTGGGAAGCGCCGAGTGGACAAGAAGAATGGCGCCAGTTCTTGACTCATCTCATTGGAGATTCGATACAATTAGGCTCTCATGGATATATGAAGAGCAATAGTCAGGAGTCTTCAAAATTACTTCATTAAATTAGTTGAGTTGAGGGAGTCCAGCCGTATACAACACTACGAGTCCTGAGGCAGTTCGGCATCATTCAAGATGCCCCTTTGTGGTCCCGCATGGTTTTGTTTGAGGATGATTGCAACAAATGAATACTAATTCCACCTGTTAGGAGACTACACAAATAATGGTTCGGGTTGTTCACAGTTAACTTGAAACAAAATGCGTGGTGCACCCCAGAGTATTATGCATTTATATTGGAAGAGGATCTCACTGCTCGGCTGAGTCAAGAAGGACTCCCACATCTGGTTGATTCGAGAACAACATTACTGGTTTATCATAAAATCTTTCCACACCACTTTTTCACCCCTTCTATGTAGCTTCAAGTCATTCCAGGATTCATGGATTACTTGTTGCCACCTTCTGAAAATGAAGATGTGGTAGACTACACGGAAGAAGAACCCTAGGAGGATCCGAAAGAAGACTTGGAAAGGAGTTCCAGCACCAATAATAAGAACCAGAGGAAGAGTTTGAAGAAGATTTAGAAGAAGATCCAGAGGTGGAAGACCATGGAGATGATTCGGAATTAGGCAACACAAACAGCATCATTTGTTTCCCTTACTTGTATTTTGAATTTCTTGAGGGAAAATCCATAGCCCATTCATTCAACTACTTCCGGATTATCTTTGTAAAACTTTAGGCCGTACTGTGTACTTTAGCAGTTTGTTTTCCGTTCAGAAATCATTGGACCTTTATCAGAGGCCCTTTTGGGCCACCTTTCGCATCAACCTTTGTATGAATTAGGGCTTGTCCCCTTTATCAATGAAATACTTAACCTCCGGGACTTAGCAAAGTTGGGAGCCATAAAAATTCAAAACCCACCTCATTTTCCATCCTTAGATTCACCCATCCCTGATCATTTTCCATCATCTACACAACCAACTGTAAGCACAATACCTCTTACCCGTCCTCGTGTTATACAACTAGTTACCGTGCTAATCCATCCAACCTGCCTATTCACAAACCATACGTCCAAGTCTATGCCCCAACTCCTCAAATTCACTCAACTATAACTAACCTTCTCTACACCCTTGCCTAAAATACTACAACTTTTACTGACCCAAATGTGAAGGATATATCCGCAACACATGTCACCGCTCATGAGCGACATATTCCACTGATATATCGTAACGTCCCCTATATTCGGGGTACAACGTGAATCGTAGAATGAATGTCATGAGATTTGAGCCCTAAGAAATTTTGAATTTATGCAAGTGAATTCATGAAAATTTCATAATGACATATTCCACTTTCGGTGCATGTTGAGACTTGTGTATTTAGATATTAGGGATGATCCACATATCCAATTAAAGGTCTTTGAGTCTAGTTTCCAATACCACAAACTGTTTGTCGATTCAACATCGGAGTAAAACGTTATAAATATTTTCCTGCAGACGTGCGTTGTGCCCAAATGCTGCGGGACATGTGTCACCCAATGTTAAGTCGGCCAAACCTTATCTTTTATAAGCTAAAACATTGGGATTTCCTACTCTTTTTCATTGAATACCTTTTGGGAACTGGATCTCTCTATCCTCTCTCCTCCTCTCGCTTTACAAGGTCAAGGTAAGTCATCCAAGCACTTCACTAGTAAAACCTTTCCTCAAGAGTATGAATCTCATCCTCAATGCATCTTGGATTCTTGAATGAAGGTTTTTCTTTTAACAAAGTTCAAGTGATGAATTATTAGGGGAACATCAACCAAGCTAGAAGATTTCTTCTAATCATATGTGTATTAAATAAGATTTTAAAGTGTTTTTGATAAGGACTCATGGGACGATGATCGTAACCCGTGAGTCCAAGCTTTGTGATTCATACGTGATGTGTAAGGGGCTGTCTTGTATGTAGTGTTATACAAAAGGTGGTTTTAACCCCATAAGGGGCTTTTTTTGTTGCTGTAAGTTAGAAGAAAATAAGGGTGTGTTGAAACACCTTTATAAAAGGGCCTTAAAACCTTACACCTATCAAATGTTCGATGAATTATCCGAACAACTTGAATATGTTTGGTTGCTAACATATGTTTGATGAATTGTCCGAATGGATTGAATAGTGTTTGGTTGCTAACATAAGGTTTATTTTATTGTTATTATTATAGATCACAGCTACAAAGGAGCATCTTGATCATCATAGTATGACAACTATTATGATATGTAAGACTATTCTTTCTTTTGCTGCATGGCACGACTTCCATTTATTATTTTTTTTATATGAGCTATGAAGTCTAAAGTTTATGAAAGCATATCAATTACATGTCACATGTTTTATAAGTTGAGTAAGAGTTATGTCACGTGCTTATAAGTCGGTACTTAATGTGATTGTTCTATTCTTAAGATTAAGCTTTCAAGAATTACCGTTATTGGGGGTTATAATACTTCACTAAGCTGAATTGTATTGAAATAGTTGTTTTCTGATTCTTATGAGCATAAGAGCATTCAAGTACCATTGTCAAGTATCATAGATTTTCCATTCGTGCGAAGGATGGTCCTATTCTTGTCGTTACTGATTTTCTTATGTGTTAGGTCCTGGTAACCGAGTCTCTTTGTAAGCATCGTGTTCTTGTTATTGAAGAATTTTCTAGAGTTATCGTTCCCCTTTTGTTTCCAAGTTTTTAAAAGTGATCTAGCACCTAATGTTAAGTCCACACGTTTCTAAAGTATTGCTAAAGGGATGTAGATCATACTTAAGATGGATGATGTCGATTGTTTCTATGGTAATGTGGAGGGGCTTTAGAGCACTATATAAGATAAATTTTGTGAGTAATTTCAGATTTTTGTCGATGGGTCATAGTTCTTATTGAGAATGAATTATATTAATGGTGCTCCTAAAGTATCATTAATGTATTATAGTTCCTACTTAAGGTAAATCACGTCAATAGTTTCCATGTAACAGATATTTGGTTATAGAACGTTATGTAGGATGAATTATATCATTAGCTTTAGTTGTTAGATGATGTATTATAGTTCCTAGTTAATTTGAATCATATCAAGAGCTTATGGCTTACCGTTATGGGACTAGGGTATTCTATTTAAGATGAATTGTAATGATATCTCCCAAAGTACCGTTAATGGAGGATAGTTCCGGATTATTTTCATGGGGGTGTAGATTGTTAGATAAGCTAACTTGTATTAATAGCTTTTAGACAATCATAGATGGGTTGTAAGTTCTACTTACGATGAATCACGTCGGTAGCCTTCAAGAAATCATTAATGGGTTGTAGAGGAATCATGTTAATAGATTGTGGATTACCATTATTGGGTTATAGTACCTTACTTAAGATGAATTATATTGTTAGCTTTCAGGTGATCGTTGATGAGTTATAGATCTCTACCTAAGGTAAATTGTTTTGGCAATTCCAAAAAGGACGCTATTGGGTTGTAGTGTCGTACTTAAGATGAATGGAATTACTAGACTCATGTGATTATTAATGGATTATAGTTCTTATCTAAAACGAATCATATCGTTGGTCTTCAGAATTATCATCATTGAGATATAACACTTTACTTAAGATGAACCATATCGGAATAGATGTTCCAAGGGTTACCAGAGTGTAAGATCATTCAAGCAATATTATGAAGTGTCATAGATTGTCTATACGTATAAATGGTTTCTCTACTCTTATCATCATTGAGGTTCCTTATGCATTATGTTCAGACAGTCTATTCGTCAATAGAGATGTTCCGCCCTTTTTTCAATAGTACTATAATTCATATTCCTATCCCTTTTGGTCTATCTACATATCAGGAAACAAGTCTCTTTTTTTATAAGTAACAATTTTCCATAGTGCAAATATAGAGTTCCTCGTGTTTGTTAATGTATAGACTCCCTTTCATAAAAAGCTAATACTTTATACATTAAGGCAAGTGTGTCCTCAAGCTTATCGTTTCAGCAGATAATATTGTGTGTTCAGATTCCGAAGGTCTCGAGATAAGGGTCATAAAATATTCAACTCATGGTATCATCTAGGTTCATATGTTTACCTTTGACGTTGTTCCGTTGGTTGATGTTCCATGGTATATATGTAAAGTATCGATTCACTCGGAAGATAAATGCATTGGAAGTAACATCCATAATGTTTTTCAGCGAGCTAACGACCTTACATCATTCTGAATAGTTTTTCACGGGATTGAGTAATGAGCTTTTTTCCCTCAGAGAAATTATTACACACACACACACACACATACAACCCCCATTGCAGTTGGGGACGTTATTACATTATATCTATACCACTGCAGTCGGGGACGTTATTATTATTAAATATGTACCACTACAATTAGGGATATTATTATATTTATCTATACCACTGTAGTCGGGGACATTATTATTATTACATACATACCACTTCCCTTGGGGACATTATTATATAATATTTATACCACTGCAATTTGGGACGTTATTATTAATATATATATATACCACTGCAGTTGGGGCCGTTATTATATTTTATATATATACCACTGCAGTTGGGGACATTACTATAGTATGTATGTGTATATAGATACACATACACACACAAATACCGGCTGAGCTATAATCAGTTTGGAATGGCCCTATGTGGCAACGTAATGTATTATATGTGAAGGAAGGAACTTCATGTTGATCATCCCAAGTGTTATAGTGAATAATCCCAGAATGACGCTCCATATAGCGACCCAAAGATATCATCATAAAGACTCAAAAAATATTCAGAACGTGTTAAATACTGGAAGACTTAATATGAGTTTCTGTAGGATGTTTCAGAGTCTTCTAATGTTTTTAGTTGATTTCATTCCATTTATCTCTTGTATGAGTTTTTGTACTTGTACATTCTTTTCTATCTTCCTTACGTACTCACCACAATCTTTCTATACCGACATCCCTTTTGCTGGGGACAGTGCATTTGTTATATTCCACATTGCAGGTCAAGATATATAGGTTGGCAGACTTTCTCACAAGATAGTGCACATGTTTGGCGGAAGAGTTCTAAGATCCATTTCTATTTGGAGTTGAGTCAGGAGCAGTTTCCTCGTTGATGTTAAAGATTACGTGTAGGTCTGGCCCTATCTCGAAGCTTGTATCAGTTGTTCAAGGGTAGATATTCATAGAGGCTTCATATGCAGTTTACTTACAGTCAGTTCTACATATATTTCAAGTCTTAGGCCAGTGGCCATGCTGGTATACATAATTCTTTAACATATTGCATTTGCATTTCAAGTTATGGCATGTAATATGTTACAGGTACATGGTAAATGCATAGAGAGCCTAGTCCGCCCCATTTAGGCTTAGGGTGTGACATATATGCAACTGGGAAAACTAACCTTAACAGTACCGGTCACAGTAAGAGTGCTATTTGATATAGATTATCACGTTGAGGTGGAAAATGATGCAAGGGTTAAAGATCATGAATCGGTGGCAGATCCATTGTGCAGTTTGAGGAAATATATGAAGAACCTATAGGTTGCTCAAGGAAAAGAGAGCCTTGATTATAAAGATTTGTGTATCCATCCAGATATTCACAATCCTATGGGTTATAAATCACTGAAATTTGACATACTCCATGGAAAAGGCGATCCCCTTGCCCATTTGAGAGCTTATTGTGATAATCTTGTACGTGTTGGGAGAAAGAGAAGTTGGCTGGCAAGGAACTCACTTAGTATACTAGGCAGGGCCCTCAGAGTTGGAGAAGTGGCAAGATATGACCGAAGACTTCATGAATCGTTTTAGATTCAATACGGAAATAACCCTGATAGGTTTGCGCTAGTGAACATGCAGAAGAAACCATTCGAACCATTCCTTGAATATACGCATTGCTGGAGGAGCGAGGCAGCTAGAGCACAATCACCATTAGGCTATAGTTAACTGACCAAATATTTCATCTATGCGCAAGAAGGTGTTCACTTTCGTAATGACCCGATAGGTCATTTTGAGTTCGAGCTACCTATTTCCTGATTGAAGACCTTATATAGCTTTATTTAATGATTTATGACTTCCGTGCGTAGTCCATTTTGGTTTTTGCAAAGTTAAATGTAATTTTTCAAAGAAAATGTGATTTTTAACCTTAAGATGGTTAGACTTGACCACGATCAATATTGTTGGTACACAACCTAAGATCAGTGTTTTGATGATTCCGGTAGGTTCGTATGATAATTTTATACTTGTACGCATGTTTGGTTAGGGTCCTGGGTGACCCGAGGCTGTTTCGATGCTATTTGTGAAAAGTTAAAAATTTGAACTTAAGAACTTTGAAATCTTCGAGTATGTGATTCTTTGTTCTTGATGTTAATTTAATGTTTTGAGCTTACGAGCAAGTTCATGTGAGGCTTATATACTTGTGTGGATGTCTGAAGTGGGCCCTAGCGGACTCGAGTGATTTTTGGGTTGGTTTCCGGCCACTATTGCACAATATGAATCTGTTGCGGTGTAGCTCATATAGTGTGCATCACGAATGCGGAGCTTGTCTTGCGTTTGTGAAGGGTTAATTGGGGCAGGTGTGTTTTATTCTATGGGAATGCGAAGGGAAGCTCGCGAATGCGATGGCCTAGGGGCCTTTGGCTTTAACGAACATGCTTGGCTTCATGCGAAAAGTTTTGGGCTTTTCTAGGGATGGTGACCGTTCTTCATCGCGAACATGATAATAATGTCACAAAAGCGAAGGCTTGGGGGGCGACATCCTTCGTGAACGCGATATAACCTTCGCTAATGCAAAGAACACCTAACGCCCAGGTATTTAAAGGGCTGGTAATCGTGATTTAGTTCATTTTCACCATTTTTGAGACATAAATCACGGATTGAGGAGATTTTTGAGAATATTTTCATCTCAACTTCTAAGGTTAGTAATTTTTACCTAATTTTGATTTATTCTCATGAACTCCCCTAAATTCTTTTCCCTAAATCTAGTAGTTTATAGTGTATAAATTGGGGTTTTGGGAAACAATTGAGGGCTAAATGGGGATTTGGACATCAATTTGTGGTCCAATCTTGATGTAAACCACATATTTGGATTTGGGGAAGATTGGTTAATGTAAATTGGTCTTAATTTTGGATTTCGACCATGTGGGCATGGTGAATATTTTGTTGACGTTTCCAAATATGTTAAATATCAAACCTTTTTGATACTAGCCTAGTTTCTAAAGCTTGTATTGACTTATTTGAGTATTCATTGGTCAGATTCGAATGGTTTGGAGGCTTGTGCTAAAAAGGAAAGGCGGTATTAGAGGGTTAATTTTTGCTGGAATAAAGTAAGTATCTTGGTTAACCTTGATTTGAGGGAATTAGTATGTAATTGTGTTTATTTGCTTGGTGCTATATATGTGTTGGGCGCGACATATATGTAAGGTGATGAGTGTATGTGTGTTTTCTATGGTTAAGCATACAGGTAGAATTAGCCTTATTTATATCATGTTACTTTTATGTATAATGTCTTACTTGCTTTAAATAAGATCAAATGAAGTTCTTGATGTTATTCATGTTGATAGTTATGCTGGGATTGTTGAGATATTAGGCGTTAGAAATACTTGAAATGTTGGTTTGGCTATTACTGCAAAAGTGATGGTTATCTCTCTTGCGATGTTTTATATTTAATCACTCATGTTTATTTTGTTGTTGCTCCTCACCTTGTTTGGTACTAATTTTACGTGTTCTTGGTGAGGATGAGTAATTATGAACGACAGGTGTTTCCGTGCTGTGATGTTGAGAGATATTGCATGACGGGTGTTTCTGTGCTATGAGGTTGAGAGATATTGCACGATGGATATTTCGGTGCTATGAGTTTGAGAAATATATGATGAGTGCTTCTGTGCTTCTGAGGAAGAGTGAACATGCACGACTGTTGTTTTCCTGCTATTGATATGTTACCTTTTGCTCCTTGCTTTTACTTTGTGGAAGAAAAAATTGTTGTTTACCTTAGTTGTTTCTTACATTATTCCTCGTTCTATTTCTTCTTGCTATTACACTCGTCATCTCTCTTGATATATATCTTGCTATTACACTCATTATCTCTCTTGATATATATCTCGTCATCTTACTTTCTACTTTCCTTTTCATCTTATTTATTATGCCTCTTATTATTTTTTCGTTACTTAATTGCACCGGTTTATATGTAGGTGTCTTGTCTTAACCTCGTTACTACCTCGTCGGGGTTAGGTTTGACACTTATGGAGTACAATGGGTTGGTTATAATCATACTATACTTCTACACTTCTTGTGCAGATTTTGGTGTCTGGCCTAGTGGTACCTAGAGGATGGATTAGCTTGCTTGATAGAGGAGACCCAAGGTAGTGTGGCACTATTGTTCGTAGGCCTTGGAGTCACCTTTTTATAGTTTTGCTGCTATTTATTTGCTTCAACCAGTGTATTATTTATTTATTACGTTGTTTTTAGTAATTCTATACATGCTTATGTACTTAGTGACTCCAATTCTAGGAGGTGTTAGACAACCGTTGGATCTTGTCTTATTATATTTTGCTGTGTTTTATCCCTTATTTATGATATCGATGTTCTTTTATTATGCTCAATGCCCTATATATCTATTATATGTTGGCTTGCATAGCAAGTGTTAGGTGCCATCACGACCCCTTGGTTGGGAATTTGGGTCGTGACATGTTAGTATTAGATCCCTAAGGTTCATAGGTCTCACGAGTCATGAACAAGCTTGGTAGAGTCTTGAGGATCGGTACAGAGATGTCTATACTTATCTTGGAGAGGCTATAAGGCTTTTAGGAAACTTCACTTTTTTTCTTTCTCTTTTGTGCAGTTTGCTCTATCCTAAATTTTGAATCTTTCTTCTCTTATTTCTCACAGATGTTGAGGACTTGCTTCAGCCGCAAATGATCAGGAGCCGGAGACCTAGGTCGTAGTCTCTATGAGGGTTGTATGCCAAGGTGGAGGATGGGGCTGGAGCAGAGCTAGAGCCCCGCCCAGGATACATGCAGCAGCACCCGCATCCCTTCATGCTCATGTTTGAGCAACGTTAGTTGAGCCTCTGATGGACCAAGAGGATGTGATTCTAGTTCAGGTTAAGCTAGAAGGGCCAGCACAGGTCCTAGAGGGGTTTATTGCTACTCTAGTGCTTTAGGATTCTTTGGTTCGTATTGTGCGCCTTATGAAGAGTACGGCTCAGGTTGGTGTGTTTCCTGTGGCATCAACTGCTTCTCAGGTCGGGGGAGGAGTTAAGACTCCTACCACTCGTACTCTGGAGCAGATGGTTTAGGGATATCTAACCTAAGAGTGTTACCACTTAGGGTAGTTCAGCCTATTATTGCCGCACGGCCTGAGGTTAGGCCCGCGATGTCATCTGATGAGATGAAGATAATGGATAGGTTCCTGAAGTTGTCTATTACAACCCATATTTGTACACGTTAGATTACGCCGTAAGATAGTCTACATAGGTCCGAGAAGAGATTACCTTTGAGATAATAAGAGTTTAGTTATTGGTCTTAAATGATGCAAGGGTGTATAAGGGTGGTTAACAAGTATTAAAAGATAAACGAGTTAAGGATGTTGTAACTCGTATTTTCGGGTAAATTGGGAGGTGATTAACATTACCAAGAGGTAATTTTTTAAGGTATTTGAATCATATAATATCTGTTTCATAAGTCTCGAACTTAAACGAGTTATGAAACAAAAGTTGACAAAGTTGTCGCAACTTAGGTTCACAATTTTACTTAAGCGTTAGGTCAAATGTTTCTGAGCTTTTCTTCCAATTTACAAGGAATTACGGGGTGATCTACCTACCAAATTAAAGGTCTATGAGTCTAGTTTCCAACACATCAAACCGTTTGTCAATACAATTTTGGAGCATTGAGATAATTGTATTTCCGCAGACCTTCACAGATTGGTAGGTGACAAGTAGGTGCATCACCTACTTGCAAAAATTAGGGGACAAAATTAAAAGTCCCAAGTTGGCCAAGAGAGGAATTTTAAGGGCTTCTAAACTCAGTTATTTCAATCTTATTTCAGACCTTCAAAACCGAAATTGAACCCCTGCAACCCCTCCCCAAAAATCCCACACAAACCTTGATCGATTTTCCCTCTCTTTCAAGTTCTAATTGGGGGTGAAACCTAGAGTTTGAAGAACCAAGGCAAGGGCTGAGTTATCCAACAAGTAAGGTGAGTTTACTGCTCTCTTTCGTACATTTTTTTCTACTTTGAATTCATGGTAAGTCGTTCTATATATGTAAGAACTCACGGGACGGTGATCGGAAGCCGTGAGTTCGAGTTATTCACTTGTAGCGGACTGTTTTGTGGACTGTTTTGTATTGCTGTAAATCTGCGTGTTTTACTACTGATTTGTGGAGTTTTGGAGGAGTAAGGGTGTGGAGAAACACCATATAGATTTAGGGTTGTAGGCTGATAGTTGTTCGTAACATTTCCGGGTCGTTTGACACGACTATGGTGGCCATCGTATGTATGAAGTGATTGACTTGTGCGTGGATTATTTTGGGAGGCTTAGTATGATTATTATTGATGTTGTTTTGGATGTTTGGTGATTGTGTTAACTTGTGGAAGTCATATATATAGGGGAGGTGCTGTCCGTTTCATCGCAAAATAGGTTACAGTTGATACATAATAGTTACGACGCTTAAGCAATAACGGTAGTGTCATTTCTGTTATTGTAGACTAAGGAGTCGTGGAATTTTCATAGCTTGAGGTTGGGAAGTATATAGAAGGTATGTGAGACTGTCCCTTTCCTTCTTTTGCACGACTCTGATTGTACATAATGCAATGAACGAGCCTCCAAAGATACTCTACTCTTAGAAGGTAGTAGTACTTATATTGTTTCCCCTCTTATGGGTGGATTGATGTTGATGTTTCTTCTTTGACCCTACGCCACTCTGAAAGGTTGAATGTGTGATTCCAATGAGTCCAACATGTATTATCTATTTTACTCTATCGAGCCGCGCTATAGTCGGCTGGGTAGGGCACTTATTGTGCAACTATACATATGTATATGTTTTACTCTACTTAGTCGCGCTATAGTCGACAGCTATTTTACTCTATCGAGCCGCGCTATAGTCGGCCAGGTATGGCACCTATTGTGCAACCACTAATCAGTTGGGTATGATGAAGATGAGGCCCACAGAGGCGTACGTATATGATGATGGTAAGGCCCACCGAGGCGTATGTATATGATGATTTTAAAAAGGATATATATATATATACGTATACGCATGTGCTCATCAGGCATCTCATGGTTAGTCGCCCTCAAAGGCATTCAGATGGTACAGATTCTATGTTTCTTATCTCGATACATGTTATTGTTCTTATGTTTTGTTTTCCCGTCTTACATACACAGTATTTTATCCGTACTGACGTCCCTTTATTTGTGGACGCCGCATGTCGTGCTGCAGGTCCGGATAGACAGATAGACGAGGCTCCCCCACTACAGTAGGCTGTCCAGTTCAGCGAATATTGGCGAGATCCATCCTTCGGACTTGCCGTAGTCTCGATATGCATTTTGTTATATGCATTATGGGCATGTCGGGGCCCTGTTCCGACATAGGTTACATCATGTATGTTCCAGTAGAGGCTCATAGACAAGGGGTGGGTTTATGTATAGTTGGATTGCCTTGTCGGCAAATGCATTTTGTTGTATAGTTTTTGCATCGCAGCCTTAAGGGCCATGTTATATATGCGTATGTTCATGTTATTTCATGGTATTTCAATTGATCATGATCATGGTTTTCAATTCATACGGGCATCGTCGACCTTATAGATAACAAGGAAGGTAAGATGAAAGGTACGCCGGCACTCGGAGAGTAGGGTCTGGGTGCCAGTCGCGACCCTCTGGCTTGGGTCGTGACAAACTTGGTATCAGAGCAGGTCTTTCCTAGGGGTTGTCTATGAGCCGTGTCTAGTAGAGTCTTGATTATGGATGTGTAGCACGCCACATTTATAATCAGGAGGCTGCATGACATTTAGAGTTGTTACTTTTTCTTGAATCTAGATCGTGCACAGAGCTAAGTCGTAAGTATTTGTTTGTAATATTAACCATGTTCTTTTCACCGATGCCCACGACTAGGAAACAAGTGATTAGTAGGCGCCTTGATACAGCTGCGGGAGAGGGTACCAGTCAGGTGTCTCCCGCCAGAGTGGGCCATAGCGAACCTCAGAGTGAGACGCCGTCTCAGACCTCATTTACTCCTTCTCCTCCAGAGGATATAAGAAGGCACCCAGCATCTCCAGTTCCTCCGTCTGGTACTACAGACCAAGATATGCAGAGTGCGGTACAGTTGTTGACCAGCTTGGTAGCTGCTCAGGCTTAGAGGAAGAATACCGATGCTACTGATAAACCGGTTAGGGCGAGAGTTCGGGATTTTATTAATCTAGATCCTCCAGTGTTTACCGGATCAGACCCCAAGGAGGACCCGCAGACCTTTATTGAACAGGTTCATCGTACACTGCGGGTTATGCATGCTAATGATACGGAGGCAGTAGAGTTGGCTTCTTATCGGTTATGGGATTTAGCAGTTTTCTGGTATGATAGTTGGGAGAGATCCAGGGGTCTGAATGCTCCCCCACCTGTGTGGAAGGAATTTTCTGAGGCATTCCTTCGTTACTACCTGCCAGTTGAGATACAACGAGCTAGAGCTGATAAGTTCTTGAACCTTCGACAAGGTAATATGAGTGTGCGAGAGTATAGTATGCAGTTTGATTCTTTAGCAAGGTATGCTCCCCATATAGTGGCCGAGATGAGCGATAGGGTGCACTTGTTCGTGAACGGATTGGGACCACATCTGATAAATCAGTGCATGACAGCCTCCTTGATAGAGGGCATGGATATTTCCCGTATTTAGGCTTATGCCCAGACACTAGAGGATCGTAAGCGCCAGCAAAGAATAGACAGGGAGCAGGATAGGGGCCAGCATAAGAGGGCAAGATTTTCAGGGTATTCTGGTGACTTCAGAGGTAATGTCAGGTCCCAATTTTCGAGGGGTTCGGCACCACCTGTAGCTAGTGCTCCTCCACAGTTTCAGAGACCTCGATATGATCGATTTACCTATTCGGGTCCAGGTCAGAGTTCGCGGGCATCAGGCTCGCAACATTGCAGGGATACGTGTCAGACAAGATCCCTAACACCTCGTTGTGATCAGTGCGGCAAGGCCCACGTTGGACTGGGTCGTCAAGGTTCCGATGTATGCTATTCTTGCGGACAGCCTGGCCATATGAGGCGGGATTGTCTTAACAGAGGAGGTGGTGGTATGGCTCAACCGGCTGGATCTGTGGCTGGTTCTTCCTTATCAGTTCGACCTCCGACACGGGGTTTTCAGCAGCCGACAGGTCGTGGCAGAGGTAGAGGTGGAATGCCGAGCTCGAGTGGTACTCAAAATCGAACCTATGCTCTAGTAGGTCGGCAGGATCTCGAGTCATCTCCGGATGTTGTTACAGGTATATTGTCTGTGTTTTCTTATGATGTATATCGTTGATTGATCCAGGATCTACATTATCATATGTTACACCCCTTGTGGCTGATAAGTTTGCCGTCAAACCCGAATTAATTAGTAAACCATTTGCGGTATCTACTCCAATAGGAGATTCTGTGGTTATTAGAAGGGTATATAGAGATTGCACCGTGATGATCTGTAGTCGTCAAACCTCAGCGAAATTATTTGAGTTAGAAATGGTTGATTTCGATGTGATAATGGGGATGGACTGGTTGGCCTCATGCTATGCAAATGTTGATTGTCATACGAAGATGGTTAGGTTTCAGTTTCCTGGTGAACCCGTCATCGAATGGAAGGGGAACATTGCTACAGCCGAAAGGTATGTTTATTTCCTATCTTAAGGCAAGGAAGATGATCTCAAAGGGTTACATTTATCTTCTCGTTCGTGTTAGGGATGCGGAGGCGAAGCCGCCTACCCTACAATCAATCCCCGTGGTCAATGAGTTTCCGGATATTTTCCCAGATGAACTCCCAGGTCTTCCTCCTGAAAGGGAGATTGAGTGTAGCATTGATGTATTGCCGGACACTCAACCGATCTCTATCCCTCCATACAGGATGACACCGACAGAGTTGTGAGAGTTGAAGGTGCAGTTGAAGGACTTGCTGGATAAGGGCTTCATTAGGCCTAGCACTTCACCTTGGGGTGCTCCAGTCTTATTTGTGTGAAAGGAAGAAGGATCGTTAAGGATGTGTATCGATTATCGATAGTTGAATAAGTTTACTATAAAGAACAAATATCCACTTCCAAAGATTGACGACCTGTTTGACCAACTCCAGGGTGCCAAGTATTTTTCCAAGATTGACTTACGTTCAGCGTATCACCAGGTGAGGGTCAAAGAGAAGGATATTCCAAAAACAGCCTTTCTTACCAGATATGGGCATTTTGAGTTCTTGGTAATGTCGTTTGGGCTAACAAATGCCCTAGCAGCTTTTGTGGATCTTATGAATAGTACATTCAGGCCCTATCTTGATGTGTTCGTGATTGTATTCATTGATGACATTCTGGTGTATTCTCGTTCAGAGACAGAACATACGGGCCACTTGCGGATAGTATTACAGACCCTTCGGGATCATAAGTTGTATGCTAAGCTCTCCAAATGTGAATTCTGGCTAAACTCAGTAGCATTCCTTGGCCATGTGATATCTAACGAGGGTATTAGTGTTGAAATTCAAAAGATCGATGCAGTGAAAAATTGCCCAAGACCTACAACACCGTCAGAGGTCCGCAGTTTTCTAGCGCTAGCAGGATATTATAGGAGGTTTGTAGAAGGATTTTCCTCTATATCAGCCCCATTGACTAAGTTGACACCGAAAGCTACCAAGTTCCAATGGTCCGACGCTTGTGAACATAGTTTCCAAGAGCTAAAGGATCGGTTGACCTCCGCGCCAGTGCTTACCCTTCCAGAAGGAACAGAAAGGTATGTGGTATATTGTGATGCTTCAGGTGTAGGTTTGGGGTGCGTACTGATGCAACATGGGAAGGTAATTGTATATGCATCAAGACAATTAAAGAAGCATGAAAATAATTACCCAAATCATGATTTGGAATTGGCTGCAGTAATTTATGCTTTGAAGATTTGGCGGCACTATTTATACGGTGTCCATGTTGACATCTACACAGATCACGAAAGTTTACAATACATCTTCAAGCAGAAGGAGTTGAATATGAGACAGCGTAGGTGGCTTGAACTACTGAAAGATTATGATATCGAGATATTGTACCATCCCGGTAAAGCCAATGTTGTGGCAGACGCTCTCAGTCGTAAGTCAATGGGAAGCCTAGTACACATTGAGTCAAGTAGACAAGGGTTGACTAAAGAGCTTCATCAACTAGCCAATATGAGAGTCAGATTGTTAGACTTGGATGACGGAGGTGTTACTATACAGAATACGTCAGAATCATCTTTGGTAACTGAGGTAAAAGCACGGCAATATGAAGATCCTACCTGAGTACGATTGAGAGAGAGCGTTCAGCAGTGTAAAATTACGGCTTTTGAGATTGGAGGAGATGGGGCACTAAGATATCAGGGTCGATTATGTGTGCCTAATGTAGCAGGGTTGCGAGAAAAGATTATGATTGAGATCCATCAGTCTCGATATTCCATCCATCCCGGTTCGACAAAGATGTATCATGACATTAAGAAGCAGTATTGGTGGGATAACATGAAGAAGTCTATTGCAGAATTTGTAGCCCAGTGCCCTAATTGTCAACAAGTAAAGATTGAGCATCAGAAACCTGGTGGATTGATTCAAAATATAGAAATTCCGGCCTGGAAATGGGAGGTGATTAATATGGATTTCATTGTTGGGTTACCTCACTCTTATCATAAGTTTGACTCCATCTGGGTGATAGTTGATCGACTTACAAAATGTGCCCATACAGTTAAGACAACTTACATAGCTGAAGACTATGCGAAGCTATATATCAAGAAGATTGTTAGGCTTCATGGTGTGCCGGTGTCTATTATATCAGACCGAGGAGCTCAATTTGCGGCTAACTTTGGAGGTCTTTTCAGAAGGGTTTAGGCACACAAGTGAATCTCATCACGGCATTCAATCCACAGACTGATGGACAGGATGAACGTACCATCCAGAAACTTGAAGATATGCTACGAGCATATGTTTTAGATTTCTAGGGAAACTGGGATGATCACCTGGCACTCATAGAATTCACCTACAATAATAGTTACCATTCCAGTATTAAAATGGCTCCGTACGAGGCACTGTACGGGAGGAGATGTAGGTCACCAGTTGGATGGTTCGAAGTCGGTGAGACCGAATTATATGGGCCAGACTTGATTCATCAAGCCATTGAGAAGGTGAAAGTAATACAAGAGCGACTAAAAACGGCCCAAAGCAGGCAAAAATCCTATTCCGATGTCCGATGTCGTGACCTGGAATTTGAGGTTGGTGATTGGGTTTTCCTGAAGATCTCACCGATGAAGGGTGTTATGCGTTTTGGGAAGAAGGGTAAATTGAATCCGCAGTATATCAGGCCGTACAAAATTCTTCGATGAATTGGACAGGTTGCTTATGAGTTAGAATTGCCATCTGAATTAGAATTTGTCCATCCGGTATTCCATGTATCTATGCTAAGGAAATGTATTGGAGACCCTTCTCGGGTCGTCCCTATCAAAGATGTACAAATTACAAGGGATCTGTCATATGAAGAAATGCCAGTAGCTATATTAGACCGACAAGTCCGCAAGCTAAGAACAAAGGATGTAGCTTCCGTTAAAGTATTGTGGAAGAACAAGAATATGGAAGAAATGACATGGGAAGTAGAGGATGAGATGAAGTCTAAATACCCTTACCTGTTCTAGAATGGACATAATGAGGGCGCCAGGGGAATGCAGGACGCATTAAAAGGAGAAATGTCTCTATGTGGTAAGCAATAACTTGAGAATACTCTTTCTTAATACAAAGTGGTGATATGCGGATAATGTACGTAGCTATAATACTTTGCATAGACTTGTAAGGCTATAGGTTGGGTTTAACTGCTTGCGAGTTTTGCTAGGGTCCGTTTTATAGAGAAAACTCAGTCGAAAATTTCCGTCAGAAATCGACAATGAGTTAAAATCCCCATAAACCGTTACATTCGAGGACGAATATTCCTAAGGGGGGGAGGGTGTTACAACCCATATTTGTACACGTTAGATTATGCCGTAAGATAGTCTACATAGGTCCGAGAAGAGATTACCTTTGAGATAATAAGAGTTTAGTCCTATTGGTCTTAAATGATGCAAGGGTGTATAAGGGTGGTTAACAAGTATTAGAAGATAAATGAGTTAAGAATGTTGTAACTCGTATTTTCGGGTAAATTGGGAGGTGATTAACATTACCGAGAGATAATGTTTTAAGGTATTTGAATCATATAATATCCATTTCATAAGTCTTGAAGTCAAACGAGTTATGAAATAAAAGTCGACAAAGTTGTCGCAACTTAGGTTCACAATTTTACTTAAGCGTTAGGTCAAATATTTCTGAGCTTTTCTTCCAATTTACAAGGAATTACGGGGTGATCTACCTACTAATTAAAGTTCTATGAGTCTAGTTTCCAACACACCAAACCGTTTGTCAATACAATCTCGGAGCATTGAGATAATTGTATTTCCGCAGACCTGCGCAGATTGGTCGGTGACAAGTAGGTGCATCACCTACTTGCCAAAATTAGGGGACAAAATTAAAAGTCCCAAGTCATCCAAGAGAGGACTTTTAAGGGCTTTTAAACTCATTTATTGCACTATTATTTCAGACCTTCAAAACCGAAATTGAACCCCTGCAACCCCTCCCCAAAAATCCCACACAAACCCTAATCGATTTTCCCTCTCTTTCAAGTTCTAATTGGGGGTGAAACCTAGAGTTTGAAGAACCAAGGCAAGGGCTGAGTTATCCAACAAGTAAGGTGAGTTTACTGCTCTATTTCGTACATTTTTTTCTACTTTGAATTCATGGTAAGTCGTTCTATATATGTAAGAACTCACGGGACGGTGATCGGAAGCCGTGAGTTCGAGTTATTCACTTGTAGCGGACTGTTTTGTAGACTGTTTTTTATTGCTGTTAAGCTGCGTGTTTTACTACTGATTTTTGGAGTTTTGGAGGAGGAAGGGTGTGGAGAAAAAACATATAGATTTAGGGTTGTGGGCTGATAGTTGTTCGTAATATTTCTGGGTCGTTTGACAAGACTATGGTGGCCATCGTATGTGTGAAGTGATTGATTGTGCGTGGATTGTTTTGGGAGGCTTAGTATGATTATTATTGATGTTGTTTTGGCTGTTTGGTGATTGTGTTAACTTGTGGAAGTCATATATATAGGGGAGGTGTTGTCCGTTTCATCGCAAAATAGGTTACAGTTGATACATAATAGTTACGACGCTTAAGCAATAACGGTAGTGTCATTTCTGTTATTGTAGACTAAGGAGTCGTGGAATTTTCATAGCTTGAGGTTGGGAAGTATATACAAGGTATGTGAGACTGTCCCTTTCCTTCTTTTGCACGACTCTGATTGTACATAATGCAATGAACGAGCCTCCAAAGATACTCTACTCTTAGAAGGTAGTAGTACTTATATTGTTTCCCCTCTTATGGGTGGATTGATGTTGATGTTACTTCTTTGACCCTACGCCACTCCGAAAGGTTGAAAGTGTGATTCCAATGAGTCCAGCATGCATTATCTATTTTACTCTACCGAGCCGTGCTATAGTTGGCCGGGTATGGCACCTATTTTGCAACTATACATATGTATATGTTTTACTCTACTTAGTCGCGCTATAGTCGACAGCTATTTTACTCTATCGAGCCGCGCTATAGTCGGTCGGGTATGGCACCTATTGTGCGACCACTGATCAGTTGGGTATGATGAAGATGAGACCCACAGAGACATACGTATATGATGATGGTAAGGCCCACATAGGCGTATGTATATGATGATTTTAAAAAGGATATATATATATATATGTATACGCATGTGCACGTCAGGCATCTCATGGTTAATCGCCCTCAGAGGCATTCAGATGGTACAGATTTTATGTTTCTTATCCCGATACATGTTATCGTTCTAATGTTATGTATTCCCGTCTTACATACACAGTACTTTATCCGTACTGACGTCCTTTTATCTGTGGACGCTGCATGTCGTGCTGCAGGTCTGGACAGACAGATAGACGAGGCTCCCCCACTACAGTAGGCTGTCCAGTTCAGCGGATATTGGCAAGATCCATCCTTTGGACTTGTCGTAGTCTCCGTATGCATTTTGTTATAGGCATTATGGGCATGTCGGGGCCCAGTTCCGACACAGGTTGCATCATGTATGTTCCAGTAGAGGCTCATAGACAAGGGGTGGGTTTATGTATAGTTGGATTGCCTTGTCGGCAAATGTATTTTGTTGTACTGTTTTTGCATCGCAGCCTTAAGGGCCATGGTATATATACATATGTTCATGTTATTGTATGGTATTTCAATTGATCATGATCATGGTTTTCTATTCACACGGGCATCGACGATCTTATAGATAACAAGGAAGGTAAGATGAAAGGTACGCCGGCACTCGGCGAGTAGGGTCCGGGTGCCAGTCGCGACCCTCCGGCTTGGGTCGTGACAAACTGGCGGGATTGTCCTAACAGAGGAGGTGGTGGTATGGCTCAACCGACTGGATCTGTGGCTGGTTCTTCCTCATCAGTTCGACCTCCAGCACGAGGTTTTCAGCAGCCGACAGGTCGTGGCAGAGGTAGAGGTGGAATGCCGAGCTCGAGTGGTACTCAAAATCGAACCTATGCTCTAGTAGGTCGGCAGGATCTCGAGTCATCTCCGGATGTTGTTACAGGTATATTGTCTGTGTTTTCTTATGATGTATATACGTTGATTGATCCGGGATCTACATTATCATATGTTACACCCCTTGTGGCTGATAAGTTTGGCGTCAAACCCGAATTAATTAGTAAACCATTTGCGGTATCTACTCCAATAGGAGATTCTGTGGTTGTTAGAAGGGTATATAAAGGTTGCACCGTGACGATTTGTAGTCGTCAAACCTCGGCGAATTTGTTCGAGTTAGAAATGGTTGATTTCGATGTGATAATGGGAACGGACTGGTTGGCCTCATGCTATGCAAATGTTGATTGTCGTACGAAGATGGTTAGGTTTCAGTTTCCTGGTGAACCCGTCATCGAATGAAAGGGGAACATTGCTACGCCGAAAAGTATGTTTATTTCCTATCTTAAGGCAAGGAAGATGATCTCAAAGGGTTACATTTATCATCTCGTTCGTGTTAGGGATGCGGAGGCGAAGCCGCCTACCCTACAATCAATCCCCGTGGTCAACGAATTTCCGGATGTTTTCCCAGATGAACTCCCGGGTCTTCCTCCTGAAAGGGAGATTGAGTTTAGTATTGATGTATTGCCGGACACTCAACCGATCTCTATCCCTCCATACAGGATGGCCCCGGCAGAGTTGCGAGAGTTGAAGGTGCAGTTGAAGGACTTGCTGGATAAGGGCTTCATTAGGCCTAGCACTTCACCTTGTGGTGCGCCAGTCTTATTTGTGCGAAAGAAAGATGGGTCATTAAGGATGTGTATCGATTATCGACAGTTGAATAAGTTTACTATAAAGAACAAATATCCACTTCCAAGGATTGACGACCTGTTTGACTAACTCCAGGGTGCCAAGTATTTTTCCAAGATTGACTTACATTCAGGGTATCACCAGGTGAGGGTCAAGGAGAAGGATATTCCGAAAATAGCCTTTCGGACCAGATATGGGCATTTTGAGTTCTGGGTAATGTCGTTTGGGATAACAAATGCCCCAGCAGCTTTTATGGATCTCATGAATAGTGTATTCAGGCNAGACTAAGGAGTCGTGAAATTTTCATAGCTTGAGGTTGGGAAGTATATAGAAGGTATGTGAGACTGTCCCTTTCCTTCTTTTGCACGACTCTGATTGTACATAATGCAATGAACGAGCCTCCAAAGATACTCTACTCTTAGAAGGTAGTAGTACTTATATTGTTTCCCCTCTTATGGGTGGATTGATGTTGATGTTACTTCTTTGACCCTACGCCACTCTGAAAGGTTGAAAGTGTGATTCCAATGAGTCCAGCATGCATTATCTATTTTACTCTACCGAGCCGCGCTATAGTCGGCCGGGTATGGCACCTATTGTGCAACTATACATATGTATGTGTTTTACTCTACTTGGTGGCGCTATAGTCGACAGCTATTTTACTCTACCGAGCCGCGCTATAGTCGGCCAGGTATGGCACCTATTGTGCAACCACTGATCAGTTGAATATGATGAAGATGAGGCCCACAGATGCGTACATATATGATGATGGTAAGGCCCACAGAGGCGTATGTATATGATTATTTTAAAAAGGATATATATATATATATATATATATGTATATGCATGTGCACATCAGGCATCTCATGGTTAGTCGCCCTCAAAGGCATTCAGATGGTACAGATTGTATGTTTCTTATCCCGATACATGTTATTGTTCTTATGTTATGTTTTCCCGTCTTACATACACAGTACTTTATCCGTACTAACGTCCCTTTATTTGTGGATGCCGCATGTCGTGCTGCAGGTCCGGACAGACAGATAGACGAGGCTCCCCCACTATAGTAGGCTGTCCAGTTCAGCGAATATTGGCGAGATCCATCCTTCGGACTTGCCGTCGTCTCGGTATGCATTTTGTTATAGGCATTATGGGCATGTCGGGGCCCTGTTCCGACATAGGTTGCATCATGTATGTTCCAGTAGAGGCTCATAGACAAGGGGTGGGTTTATGTATAGTTTGATTGCCTTGTCGGCAAATGCATTTTGTTGTACAGTTTTTGCATCGCAGCCTTAAGGGCCATGTTATATATGCGTATGTTCATGTTATTGTATGGTATCTCAATTTATCATGATCATGGTTTTCTATTCATACGGGCATCGTCGACCTTATAGATAACAAGGAAGGTAAGATGAAAGGTATGCCGGCACTCGGCGAGTAGGGTCCGGGTGCCAGTCGCAACCCTCTGGCTTGGGTCGTGACATTGTCTCCTCCTCAATTCGGCTCTTAAGAGGATGCTCATGACTTCTTGGACTGTTGTCATGTGATTTTGCACAATTTGGGACTAGCTGAGTCCAATAGAGTGGATTTCACCGTCTTTCAAATGCATGGTACAACCAAGAGATGGTGGTAGGTTTATGAGATGGATAGAACAGTAGGATCACCTCCTCTTACATGGGCTCAATTTTCATAGTTGTTCTTGAAGAAGTTTATTCCCCTCAAAGAGATGAGATACGCAGCTAGTTTGAGCGTCTTCAGCAAGATAGTATGACCGTCACCCAGTATGAGAAGATTCGTTGATTTGTCTCTTCATGTAGCTATCCTGATCCATGCCCGTTGGGGATCTATAGTAGTTGATCGGGTGTATCGATCTTGTGTTGTTACTATTAATGGTTTTGATGCTATATTTGATCTCTTATTGTTGGACATGGTAGAATTCGAGGTCATTCTCGATATGAATTGGTTGTCCCTGCATCATGCTATCTTGGATTGTCATGCCAAAAGTGTGACTTTAACTATGCCGTGGTTGCCTAGACTATAGTGGATACGAACCCTTGGTCATTCTATGAGTAGGGTGGTTTCATTTTTGAAGGCTTGACATATTGTTAAGAAGAGGTGTTCAGCGTATTTGTCTTATATCCGAGATTCTAGTGTGGAGGTTTCTTATATGGATTCAGTGCTAGTTGTGAGAGAGTTTCTAGAGAAGTTTCTGGCGTTTACCGGGCATGCCAACCGATAGGGACATTGACTTTTAAGTAGTTGAAGGATTTGCTTAATAAGGGATTCAGTAGACCGAGTATTTCTCCTTGGGTTGAACTAGTATTATTTATTAAGAAGAAGGATGGTTCTATGAGGACGTGCATTGATTACGAGCAGTTAAACAAGGTTACTACATACAAAAAGTATCCATTGCCTAGGATTGATGATTTTTTTAGTCAGCTTCAGGGTGTGAAGGTATTATCCATGATTGATTTGAGATCTGGCTACCATCAGCCTAAGATTAGGGCTTCAGATAAGACTCGTTATAGTCATTATGAATTCTTGGTGTTGTCTTTTGGTTAGACTAACACTCCACCAACTTTCATGGATTTAATGAACCAAGTGTTCAAGACTTACTTGGATTCCTTTGTGATATTATTTATTGATGATATTCTGGTGTACTTTCGTAGTATAGAGGAGCATGGATAACACTTGAGAGTTATACTTCATACATTGAAGGATCGACAACTTTTTGCCAAGTTTTGGAAGTGTGAGTTCTAGTTGGACTCAGTTTCATTGTTGGGTCATATTGTATCTTGTGATGGTATCAAGTTTGATCATAAGAAGATTGAGGCAGTTAAGAATTTTCCTCGACCCACTTCAGCTATAGAGATTTGGACTTTCTCTGGTTTGGCAAGCTACTATCGTTGCTTTGTGGAGGGATTTTCATCTATTGCAACCCCATTGATCAAGTTGACTTAGAAGGGTGCTCCTTTCAGGTGGTCTGATGAGTGTAAGGAGATCTATCAGAAGCTCAAGGTTGTTTGACTACAACTCCAGTTTGGTGTTGTCCACGAGTTCGTGGCCTTACATCGTGTGTTGTGATGCTTCACACATTGGACTTGGCACAATATTGATGTAGGATGGTAGGGTGATTTCCTCTGTGTCTTGTCAGTTGAAGGTTCATGAGTAGATTTATCCTATTCATGATTTGAAGTTGGCAGCTATTGTGCACGTGCTCAAGATTTTGAGGCACTATTTGTACAATGTGTCATGTGAGGTCTACATTGATCATCAGAGTCTCGAGCATTTGTTCAAGCAAAAGGATTAGAATTTGAGGCAGCGAAGGTGGTTGGAGTTGTTGAAAGACTAAGATATCACTATATTGTATCATCAAGGTAAGGCAAATGTGGTAGTTGATTCCTTGAGTGGAAAGATGGAGAGAATGGATAGTTTGGTATTCATTCTAGCTGAGGAAAGGCCATTTGCTATGGAAGTTCAAGCCTTTGCTAACAGATTCGTGAGGTTGGATATCTCGGAGCCTAGTAGGTTCTTGCTTGTGTTATGGAGCAATTGTCTTTGATGGAGTGCGCCAAGGCTCGCCTGTTTGATGATCCACACTTGTTGGTGTTGAAAAACATAGTGCAACGGGGTGTAGTCAAGAAATTTTTGATTGGAGATAATGGCCTTATGCAACTTCATGGTCGGAGTTGTGTTTTGAATCATTGATGGTTTGAGAGAGCTGATTCTCGAGGAGGCACATAGCTCACGTCATTTTATTCATCCAGGTGTTAGGAAGATGTAACGTCACTTGAAGCAGCATTACTGGTGGCGGAGGATGAAGAAAGACATTGTTGGGCATATTTCACGATGCTTGAATTGCTAGCAGGTCAAGTATGAACATCAGAAATCGGGTGGGTTGATTAAGAGGTTTATGATACCGGAGTGAAAGTGGGAGCGCATTACTATGGACTTTATGGTAGGATTACCACAGACCTTGAAGAAGTTTGACGTTGTTGGGTCATTGTGGATAGATTGACTAAATCTTCGCATTATATTCCGATAATGACTCCTTACATTTTGGAGAGGTTGGCTCAAATCTACATCATCGAGATTGTTCGGTTGCATGTTGTGCCCATTTCTATCATTTTGGATCATAACACTCAATTTGCTTTGCACTTTTGGAGAGCTGTTCAACGAGAGTTGGGCACACAGGTGAAAGTCAACACTGCATTTTACCCGTAGATGGATAGCCAGTCCGAGCAGACTATTCTGATCCTAGAGGATATGTCGAGGGCCTGTGTTATTGAATTTGTAGGCCAGTGGGACCAGTTTCTACTACTAGCGGAGTTTCCATTCAACAACAACTACTAGTCCAATATTCAGATGGCGCCGTATGAGGCTTTATAAGGTGGGAGGTGTCGTTCTTTCATTGGTTGGTTTGATCTCGATGAGGTTATGATTTTGGGTACAAACTTGGTTTGTGATACCTTAGATAAAGTGAAGTTTATCCAGGATCGTCTTTAGCAGCATAGAGTAGGTAGAAGAGTTACACAAACAAGAAGGTCCGTGACTTGTGTTATATGGAGGGTGAGAATGTACTTTTGAAAGTTTCACCTATGAAGAGTGTGATGAAATTTAGGAAGAAGGGTAGGTTGAGCCTGAGGTTTATTGGGTTGTTTGAGGTGTTAGACAAATTTGGGGAGGATGCTTATCGGCATGGATTACTTCCCTACTTAGCAAGGGTATACCCGAGATTTCATCTTTCCATACTTTGGAAGTATCATGAGGACAAGTCATGTGTATTGGGCCACAGAACAGTGCAGCTTGACGAGAATCTGACTTATGAAGAAGAGCCGTTATAAGTGTATGGTTTAAAAGTATTTTTAGTTTGTTACCCTAATCAAAATATAACCCACAACATGTCTACGAAGCCTCTAAGTGAAAAATATTACAATATGAAAGTGCCATTGACAATGCCCCGACTATACCTTAAAAGTAATATACTAGGGAAACAAAATGACACAAGGCCTTGATGTAGAGTATGGCTCACCGATTCAGCTGAGAAGAGGGTATAATGTTATCAACAATCAATGCTATGGATGCAGGTGCCCCTGGCAAAAGGAATGTTAGTACATAGAATAGTACTAGTATGTAAAGCTAAATACCTTCTCAAAGAATGGAATACCAACACAAAGGAAGGACGTAGTAGGAGTAAGTAAATCAATGATATTTAAATTCCAAGTTAAAATCAAAGTAAACCTTTAAAATAAGCAATACTAATTTAAGTTGGGTGATCCTTTGTACCGACTCACCACCATGCCTATGGCATGGAGTCCTATCCCCGCCTGATTGCAAGCCGTCTCACCCAGATCCATGACGATTGACATAACAACACAATACCACCATGTGCGCGGCATGGAGTTTGATCCCCGCCTTATCGGCTAAGCTGTCTCACCAAAATGTCATATGGATTGACATGGTCTTTCCAAGATACCATCTCATCCTAATCAAGGGGAATAATCACATTACGATATAATGGGGCCTCACCCCTCAATCAACTCCTACACCGGCACGTGTAGTTTCGGGCTTGGGCATTTGTGACCCAACCTTCCTCGGTTACCTTACGATATTCCCCAAAACAGTTGTCATATAAAATAATTGCATACATTTCATAGCCTTTCATACTTTCTTTCATTTCACTAGCACTACTGGCCGCACACGTAGATTATCATTCTTGGCACAATGGCCGCATATTATGTTTCATACTTTCATTCTATCACTTTCAAGGATCATCATAATTCATCAACATAAAGAACATCGAAAATCATGACTTTAAATACATGGGTAATGAGGTTCTTAAGCATATTGAATTTTCTTCCAAGAAGAGGGCATAACGATTTGCAATTGAAACATGAATTTAAGTCCCAAGTATTAGATACAATAACCATAGTTCAAATATTTTTCCGAAGTAGAGTAACATGATAGGCCAATTGGAACATGACTTGAGTACATCACAATTAGGGACAAATCAATTGTTAGAGGCAATTCAGAACAATAAGAATAGGGGCTTGAACAAACCACCTTTAGAATTTACAAAGAACTCATGGATTCCGATTCTATATATAAGGAGTGTAGCCAATATACCTCGATTGAGCTTTTCTTTAGAACTACTACACGTTCCTCCTACTCTTAGCAATTAAATCTACATTAACATAGTCAATTTTGATTATTATTAGAAGTAAATATCATGATATAACTCTTTTAAGTATTTCGTGAAATACTTAACATGTGAATTCAACTACAAGGTTTGATAATGGAATTCCTCCGCCTTGTGACCCATTCTAAAGAGAATAATCAATCTACAATAGTCCTACAACACCCAACAACCTTTATCGGCAAATGCATGCCCATCCACATACTCCCAACTCCAGAATCAAACTTCCCGTTCTTTCATGTACACCCAAATTCGAAATTAAGGGCTAAGGCTTTCAATCACCATCCTATAACCCAAAACACTAAAATATTACTCTTTTATTCATGATAGGACACTGCATGAGAGCTTGGGACAAAGACTTGCCTATTTAGTAGAAGACTTGAGAGCTCCTCTCCTTGAATTCCCAAGACTTGATCAACAATTGAAGTGTAGAAGTGTTAGAGCTTCTCCTTCCCTCTCTATCTCGCTTCCCCTCTCTCAAAAATATCAGCTTTTTGATTCAAAATGTCCCCCATATGTCTTTTTATTAGAATTGGGTCATGTAAAATTTCACAAATTTTCAACCTCCGAGCTGGGTCTGCGATCGTAGACTGGACCGTGAACAGGTATGCGGTTCGTGAAGTGGACCATTAAATGGTCCTCCAAAAATGAGCCGGTCTGATCAAATATGCAATCGATTCTGCAGTGCGCGGATGGATTTTGCAGTCGTACATTAGACCGCGAAATCTCCTTCCAAAATTTTCCATGCTGATTATGCGACAGATGTGTGGCCCGCGAAATTGTTATGCGATCAGATATTCGACCGTGAAATGACCTTTAAAATCAAGCTTCTTCTGGTTCAATCCATGACGGTTCTACGGTCAGCAAAGCACTTTTTCAGTCGCATAATGGACTACAGAAACACCATGTTCTACAAAAATTTCCACCAACTCCACAATGCATTTCAAAACCCAAAAGGTCCGTACCGGGGCGAGCTTGGGTGGCACAAAATCCTCTACGATCTTCTAAAACACACTAGCCTACCTTAGCACCATAAACTCAAATTCTTGGCAAAATTTTATGGGGCCTTACATTTTCTCAAAGAAAACTTGATTTTTGAACTTTAAGATGGTTAGAGTTTACCACGATCAACATTGTTTAAAAAAGATATCAGATCGGTATTTTGATGATTGTGGTAGGTTGGTATAATGATTTTAAACATGTAAGCATTTTTGGTTGGGTCCTGGGTGACCCGAGGCCGTTTCGGCTCATATTGCGAAAAGTTGAAAATTTGAACTTAAGAACATTAAAATCATTGAGTTTTGATGAGTGATTCTTGTTTCTTGATGTTAATGTGATGTTTTGAGCCTACGAACAAGTTCGTGTGAGGCTTATATACTTGTGTGGATATTTGGAGTCGGCCCTGGAAGGCTCGGATGAGTTTCAGGGTGGTTTTAAGCCATTATTGCATAATATGCAGTAGCTAATGTGTTGTTGGTGTAGTGTGCATAACGTACGTGGAGCTTTTCTTGCGTTCGTGAAGGATTAATTGGTGTAGGGATATTTTACTCTATGCGAACGTGAAGGGCGGCTCATGAACGCAATGGCCTTGGGGATTTAGCCTTCGTGAATGCGGCTACCTTCACACGAATGCATAGGCTCTAGGCTTTTCGGGATTGGTGACCATTCTTCATCATGAACATGACAACAGGGTCGCGAACGCAAAGGCCTTGGGTAAGGCAGCCTTCACGGACGCCTGAAGGATTACGCGAGCGCGATGGCCAGTTGGTCAGTGACGTTCGCGAAGGCGATAGGTGCTTCGCAAATGCAAAGAACACCTGATGCGCTAGTATATAAGGGCTAAAAATCGGGATTTAGTTGTTTTTAACCATTTTGAGACCTAAATCATGGATTGAGGAGATATTTGAGAGGTGGTTCGTACCAATTTCTAAGGTTAGTAACTTTTACTTAGTTTTGATTTTTTCTCTTGAACTCCCATAGATTTTTATTCCTAAATCTAGTACTATAAAGTGTAGAAGTTGTTGTTTCAGGAAAAAACTTATTAGGTCTATTTTTGGGGATTCGGACCTTGATTTGAGGTCCAATCTTGATTCAAATCACATATTTGTACTCAGGGAAGAATGGAACGTGATTTTGCATTAATTTCAGATTTCGACCATATGGGCTTGGTTGGATTTTCCAAATTTGTTAAAAATTGAACCTTTTTGATACTAGGGTAGTTTGTAGAGTTTGTTTTGACTTATTTGAGTGTTAATTGTCTAGATTTGAGTAGTTTGGAGGCTTGTGATAAATGAAATAGCAGTATGGGATGGTTAATGTAACAACCCGACTAGTCATTTTGAACATAGGCATTCCGTTTGGTGGTTTGGAGTCTTGAGTAGTTTCATATAATGTATTACAACTTACGTGCATGATTGGTTTTGATTTTCACGAAGTTCTGGATTGTTTCGAAAGAGTAATTCTCCATTTAAAAGCTTTAAATTGAAAAAGTTAACCAAGGTTGACTTTTGAGTAAACGACCTCGAATTTATATTTTGATGGTTTCAGTTGGTTCGTATGGTGATTTTGGACTTGACCATATGCTTGGATTTGAATTTGGATGTCCTAGAAGGTTTTGGCTCTATTTGTCGAAAGTTGGCAATTTGAAGGTTTGGAAGATTCATAGGTTTGACCGGGAATTGACTTTGATATTGTTGGGTTAGAATTATTTTTTCGGGAGTTGGAATAGGTTCTTTATGGTATTTGAAACTTGTGTGTAAAATTTGAGTTGATTCCGAGTTGGTTAGACGCGGTTCAGTATGAGTTTTGAAAGTAAGAAGTTTAATTAGTAAGCTTGAATCAAGGTGTGATTGGTGGTTTTGATATTATGTGGTGTGAGTTGGGGCCTCGAGTAGGTCTGTGTTATATTTTGGGACTTGTCGGTATGTTCGGACAGGATCTCTGGGGCCCACTCCTTTCCCTAATATGAACCTTGAGTCATCAAAGCCTTTCTTACTCGGCCTGGCCCGGTCGCCCTATGCGACTGGCGCTTCAAAAGGCGAATTAGCACTTCTCAGATCAGGCTAGGCCTCTCCAGCTGAGCTGGGCGCCGAGGCCCTGGATGCGCTAGCGATGGTTTTTCGATAGGGAAAGAGACAGGGGAGGGGGAGTTGGCTGTAATTGAGACACGTTTTTCGGATGGACGATATGGATTTTTTCGAGATAGTTAACCACTTTTTTAACCGTGAGAGGGGGGTGTGCTTCATATTGGTTTTAGAGCATTCCTGGTTCTGGTTCCTCGCATGTGCAAGGAGAGGGTCACAAATGCGTCTATCGCATATGTGAAGATTCTATAACTTTGTGAGCTGGTGGGCTGGGAGTCATCACAATTGCGAGGTTGTGGGTCACATTTGCGACATAGAAGTGATTTGCAATTTAACTGTTATGTTTGCATTTGTGAGGTTGTTTATCTGAGTTGTCTTCGCATTTTCAAAGTTTATTTACTTTCCGGGTCAGTCATGCTTCGCATTTGCGAGTCCGGGGTCGCATTTTCGGGGATTGAATTTTCGAACCCCTGGTCGTAAATGTGACATCTACAACTTGTTTTAGGATGTGTATTTCGAACTTAGACCTATTCTTTCACATTTTGAGATTGGGAGCTCGGATTGAGGTAATTTTTGAGGGGCTTTTCGCCCACTCAGATTGGGTAAGTGTTTTTTACTCGGATTTGATTATTTTTCCATGATATTATCTTTGATTTTGGCATTTCATTGGTGAATCTAAGAGTAAAATTGGGGGTTTTTGGCAAAACTTTTCTAAAACAAAATTTTGCGATTTGAGCATCGTTTTGGACTCGATTTTGAATTCTAATCACATATTTGGACTCATGGGGTTATGGGTAGTCGGTATCTACCATTGGACTTGGGTTTTGACCATGTGAGCCTGGGGTTAACTTTTGTTGAATTTTTTGTGAACTGGGTAAAGATGGAAACTTTATTAATTAGAATTATTTCCTATAGCGTTATCTGATGTTATTGAGTTATTTTTGGCTATATTTGAGCCAGACGGAGGTGATATTTAGATGAAAGGTTATTTTAGAGGTTTCACTTTGGCTCATTGAGGTAAGTGTCTTGCCTAGCTTTGGTAGAGGAAATCTTTCCTACTAATATTTACTGGTTACTACATGCTGGGGGGAGGGGTGTAGATATGAGGCGACGAGCGTATATACGTGTGCCATGAGTGTTCATGCTTGGGGTATATTATAGATCACTCTATGCTTTATTTGATTGTGTGTTCTACTTTCTTCTATGTATTATTTCATTAATTGACTACGTGAGCACAATAAATCATCTAGTGTAATGTTGAGGCTATTGGCCCCGTGTTTTTAACATGATGAGAAAATCTTGAGGCTTATGATATATTTGCCTCGGAGGTAGATACACATAGGTTATGAACACACATCCATACTTGTTCTTGTGATGTGCCTTGATTGGGACATGTGCATTCTGTGATACATATGTTATCCTTTGTATTACTACTTGAACTTGGCTGCTATAATCGATTTAGCCGCAATGATGCCATATCCGTATTTTATTGTTTTCATGTCCTTGTGTGCTTTATTCATGAGATATGAGGGTATTCCTCTTGATGATAATTGTTATCTTGCATTGTTGTGATTATGGCACTTGTGGACATGTCGAGCGAATTGATTTTGATGATTATGGCACAAGATCTTGCCGTGCTGTCAAGCCCCAACCTTGAGGTGTGGGACCGGCGCTCAATCGAGATAATCCAGTCAAGAAAACCTACATGGTGCCTACCAATTAGACTTTCCCATGAATAATTCAAGTATAAATAACAAGCAGATAAAACGTACAATACCGATTTTTTATTAATTAGGAAGTTTTATGATATTAGCCATTTGACTCGGATTTGATTAATTTTCCATGATATTATCTTTGATTTTGGCGTTTGATTGGTGAATCTAAAAGTAAAATTCAGGGTTTTTGGCAGAACTTTTCTAAAACAAAATTTTGGGATTTTAGAGTCATTTTTCACTTGATTTTGAATTCTAATCACATATTTGAAGTCATGGGTTATGGGTAATCGGGATCTACCATTGGACTTGGGTTTTGACCGTGTGGGTCCGAGGTTAATTTTTGTTGACTTTTTTATGAATTGGGTAAAGGTGGAAACTTTATTTACTGGAATTAATTCCTGTAGCATTATCTGAAGTTATTGAGTTATTTTTGGCTAAATTTGATCTAGACGGAGTTGATATTTAGAGGAAGGGCTATTTTAGAGGTTTTATTTAGGCTCATTGAGGTAAATGTCTTGTCTAGCTTTGGTTGAGGGAATCCTTCCTACTAATTTTTACTGGTTGCTACATACTGGGGTGATGTAGATATGAGATGATGAGCGTATCTACATGTGCCATGGGTATTCAAGCTCGGGGTAAATTCTAGCTCACTCTATGCTTTATTTGATTGTGTATTCTACTTGATTCTATGCACTATTCCATTAATTGTCTATGTGAGCACAAAAAAGCATGCTATATTTATGTTGAGGCTATTGGCACTGTGTTTTTAACATGATGAGCAAATCTTGAGACTTATGCTATATTTGTCTTGGAGGTAGATTCATATAGGTTATGAACACTCATTCGTACTTGTTCTTGTGATGTGCCTTGATTGGGACATGTGCATTCTGTGATACATATAACTACTTGAACTTGGTTGGTATAATTGATTTAACCGAAGTGAAGCCACATCCGCATTTATTGTTTTCATGTCCTTGTATGCTTTATTGATGAGTTAGGAGGATATTCCTCTTGATGATAACTGTTATTTGTCATTGTTGTGATTATGGCACTTGTGGACATGTTGAGCGGATTGATTGTGATGATATTGTGGGGCAAGGTCTTTGTCGTGCTGACACGCCCCAACCTTTGGGAGAGGGACCCGCACCCAATCAAGGTAACCTAGTCAAGCAAACCTACCTGGTGCCTACCAATTAACCTTGCCCATGAATAATTCAAGGACAAAGAACAAGAGGATAAATGTACAATACCGATTTTACATTAATTAGGAAATTTCATTGATGATGGTAAAATAATACAAGTTCATAGTTTGTGAGTGAACTCAACTGGCAAGAACAACACTTACTAGTTTCCCCTATTTAAGATATGACCCACTGTATGTCTACGGAACCTCTAATTAAACATGAAAGTAGTATGGAAGTGCCAGTGACAAGGCCCTGACTATATCTCAAAAGTAATGTACAAGAAAACAATACAACATATGGGTCCCAATGTAGAGTACTGCTCACCAAAATACGCTGGGTGGAGGGTACACTGCTATCAAGTATCAATGCCGCCTGTTGAGGTACCACCTGCATCTATTAAAGATGACACATCCCCGCAAAAGGTTAATTAGTACACATGGAATAGTACTATTATGTAAAGCTAAGTACCCTCACATGGAATGGAATGCCAATATATGAGATATAATGATGGAAATAAGGAGTGAATCAAGAGTAATGAAAATGCCACGTTAAACATAAAAGCAAGTGTAATATAAGTAAAGTCCTCTAATAGACATTAGCAATTTGGTTAGGAGATCATTAGCTACCAACACACCACCATGCACGTGGCATGGAGTCCGATCTCGGTCCGATCGTATAGGCCGTCTCACCCCAATGTATGCGGGTTGACGTAGTACCGTGAAACCTCCACTTGCGTGGCATAACGTTTGATATCGGTTTGATCGGATAGGCCGTCTCACCATAATACTTTGTGGGATGACATGGATTTTTCTATTAATCAACTCATTACAATTAAAGAGAAACAATCTTATCATAGTGTTGAGGGGTGTTGTCCCATTCATATCCTACACCGACACGTGTAGTTTCAAGCTAGGCCTTTACAACCCACAACCCACCCTTTCTTGGTGTCATGTGATGTTCCCAAAAACGTTTCATATAAAGCATTTTGCAAAACCTTTTTTGTTTCCGTTGTGTCTTGGGACATACATCATCATTCTCATTTTAGCACAATGGCCACATTTCAACATCATACGTTCACATCATTCACTTGCCATGGGTCATCATAAGACATCAATGATATTTAAAACACTAGAAAATCATATCTTCAAATACATGAGTACATAAGACCTTTAAACACATTGAATTACTTCCAAGTAGGGGAGGGTAGCAATTTGCAATTGAAACATGAATTGAAATCATAAGCATTTGATACATAAATCACGCTTAAAAATAGTTTTCAAAAAGAATAGCATAACATAATGGGGGAAATTGGAACATGACTTGAGTACATAAGCATTTGGGTGAATCAATAATTAGAAGCAGTCCGGAACAATAGGAATAGAACTTCAACAAATGATACTTGGAGTTCACAAGGAATTCATGGAATCCAATTCTATGGAAGGAGTTTAGCTAACATTGCTTGATTAAGCTCTTTAGTGATCCAATAAACTTCCACTACTCTAACAACTTTAATCTACATCAACATAATTCAATATTTAGGCATTTTATCAAACACCTAGAGTGCATAGCATTCTACCACCTCTAGTAATGGTATTTCTTCATCCTGCAATCCCTCATTACCACTAATGAGAGATACTACAACATCCAATAATTTAGGTTAGGCACTCATGGTCCCATAAGTTCTAATAGCTATTTCTTGCTTATATATTCACTAACAATCCATGCATGCAGGTTTAAGGGTAAATGATTACCTCCTGTAGCCCAAATGTTGCAAGCCGTCTTTGGAGTGTTCTTGAGATTTTGAGGGAATCCTAGAGAATCCAAGACACAACCCTATTGTAGCTAGTGATTGAGAGGTGAAAATATCATAAAAACATACTTAAAAACTCTCCTTAAGTGTGTATTGGAAACCTTGGTTGGATGGGTGGTAGAGAAAAAAGCCCTAGCCTTGAAATCCTTTTATTTTTCTCTCTCCCCACTCATGTATTTATAATTTGTAGAGGACGTCATGACGGGCGCACAGAGCGCGTGCAATTTATGCTATCTCTGTTCAAGCAAAATTTCCTAGCGCACGCTGTGTGTGTTACAGCCTAAATGCGCTCGGTTTTTTTTCTTGCCAAAATCAATTTCTCTTTCGCGTGCTGAGTGTGTATTAGTGCCTAAACGTGTTGTTTTTGCCAACATCAACCAACTTTTCAAATGTTAAGTTTTCACTTCCTTTTTCTATTTTGACACCCCAACCACTTTCACTTGTACTATACTTACATTATCATATGTCGATCACCCCTATCGCCTCATGTGGGTCAGCACGTACTCTGAGATTGATTCTATTAACCCCTAAAACTTACATAATTACCCAAGTCAACTATGTAACTTTATGGGGCTTTACATTCTCCCCCTCTTAGGATCATGCGTCCTCAAGTAAAGGTTAGAGTCCACCCTAGACATCGAGCATAACTTTTCTCTTCACTTAAACACCTTCTGCTCGATGGTTTGGAACCTTGAGCAGCCTTATTTGATGTACTACAACGTGCGTACATGGTTGGTTTTGATTTTCAGGAGCTTAAAGTTGGGGAGTTGACCAAGGGTTGACTTTTGTGTAAATGGTCTCGAATTTGTGTTTGGACTTGGGTCTATGTCTGGATTTGGATTTGGAGGTTGCTAGATTTTTTAAGCTTGAATTGACAAAAGTTGGCAGTTTGAAGGTTTAGAAGGTTCATAAGTTTGATCGGGAATTGACTTTGATGATATCGGGTTCAGATTGTTGTTCCAGAAGTTTTAGTATGTTATTTTTGTCATTTGGGAGTTTTGTGAAAAGTTTGGTTGAATTACGTAATGGTTAGGCTTGAATCGGACGCTTGGTTTGAAGTTTAAAGTTTATGAACTTAAGGGATTGATCTTGATCGCTGATTCATAGTTTTGATGTTATTTCGTGTGATTTGAGAACTCAAGTAGGCCCGTGTTGTGTTTCGGGACATTTTGGCATGTTTGGACGGGGTCTCAAGGGACTCGAGTGAGTTTCAGACACTTTTTCCTTGTTTTTGAGTAGCTAGGTTGCAGGTGCCGGTGTCTCCTTCGCGATCCTAATGGGAGGCTCATGATCGTGGAGTGGAAATTGGTATCTGGGGGTTTTTTTCTACGCGTTCGCGCATAGTGGAATGCGTTCGCAGTTGGTTGGAAGATGAAGCTTGGCGTTCGCGAGAAAAGGGTCGCGTTCGCGTAGCGTGTGAGGCAGGTCAATTTTGTCCTCGCATTCACGGCAGGGCCCTGCGTTAGTGTAAGCTCGGCAGCTAGTGAAATGTGATCGCATTGCTAGGGTTGCGTTTTCATAGGGTCTTTTATGAAGCAGTTATTATTGGCCTTCACAATTTCGATGAAGGTCCCGCAATCGCGAAGCATAGGCCTGGTAGACTTGAATAAGTCTATTTCAAGGATTTGGTTATTTTCATCACATTTTTAGATTGGGAACTCGGATTTGGGAGGTTTTAGATGCGATTTTCACCATTTCGATTGGTTAAGTTTTTTTTTTTTACCTCAGATTTGGTTAATATTCATGATTCTATTCTTAATTTTGACTTTTGATTGGTGATTCTAATAGGAAAAATTGGAGATTTTAGTAAAAATTGATCAAAACTATAAATGGAGATTTGAACCCTGATTCGGAGTCGGTCCTGGATGAAACTATTAAGGTTGGACTTGTATTGGAATGGGTTGTAGGAATTTTGTTGGTTTTGTCAGGTTCCGAGGTGCGAGCCTGGGTTGACCTTTTGGTTGACTTTAATTTAAGATTCGACCTTTATCATTTGGGTTTGATTCTAATGGCATTATTTGATATTTTTGAGGTTCTTTTTGCTAGATTAGAGTTGTTCGGAGGTTGATTTGCGCGAGAAGGCATTTTGGAGTTTGGTTTTGGTGTGTTTGAGCTAAATATCTTACCTAAACATGGTTAAGGCACTAATTTCCTGAGTTATTTGTGATAGCTACGTGCTACTGGTGACGCACATGTGTGGGGTTGAGCCTTGTGCATGCACCGAGGTTATTATTCATGCTCGAGGTAGTGCTTAGGCTATGATATGCCTTGAATTAATTTCTAAATGTCATGCTATTATGTTTCTTATGTTTATACACCCTTTGTGAGCTATTTAAACCATGTTCGAGGTTATATAGAGGTTAATCTCCAGATTGAACCTAGTAATTGTTGCTTTCATGATGTAAATGCCTGATCTGAGCTACGATAGCACACTACATAAATGCACACACTTTATCAAGTCACTTACACTAGTCTGTGACAATGAAATTTGATATCCATTGTTCATTTAAACGTGTATATTTGCTATTTGTGTGATATGGATTGCACTGGTATCACGTAAGTTATCCATGCGTTTGTGATTATTGGCACGCAAGTTGTTCATGTGGTTGAGATTTGATAGCACGTGAGTTTTTCGTGCGGGTCAGAGATATTGATATTATTGGCATGTGAGATATCTATGCGGTTGAGATATGATAGCACGTGAATTGTCCGTGCAGATCCGAGATATTTCTATTATTGGCATTTGAATTGTCCGTACAACACGTGAGTTGTCCGTGAAATTAATATTATTATTCGCATGCGAGGTTTCCGTGAAGCACATTAGTTGTCCATGCAGTTTATATTAATATTGGCACGTGGTTTGTCTGTGCAACACGTGAGTTGTCCGTGCGGTTGATATTATTATTGGCATATGAGTTGTCAGTGTAGCATGTGAGTTGTCGGTGCAGCTTATGGATAAGGATCCATCTCCTAGGGTCACCCTCTCATATTTCACTTGTTATGGTATACACGCTATTTGTGGGAAACCAACGGGTGGTTTCTGGTGGATGTGGACTTTGGTAAAGTTCATCAATGGTTGGACTTTGCATTTCTTCTCTACATGCAATTTCCTCGGATGTATACATAATTTTGTTGCATCTCTTCTCCATTTGCTAGCTTCGGAGTGTATACATGCATTTATGCATTTCTTTTTTATACACCGCTTACATGATGAGATGAGATACGGTACATATCTTCTCTATATGTGAATACGTGTGACTTGACTTGTCTTATCACACATATTCCCTTACATGAAAGTTTGATGATTTAATGATATTGGATGCATACCTTCTCTATATTCTACATTGTTAACTGAAAAAGAGCATGTTACACTATCTTTTTGGCACCGAGGCGACTTTATCTGTAATTTATGACTTGATAGTTTTTTTGCTGTGTGCTTGTGAGATAAATGACTTGAACAGGTTATTAGCGAGTATCACTTATAACTCTTGCCACTAGTACCTCGCCGAGGTTAGTTATGCTACTTGCTGAGTATGGCGTCGGATGTACTCATACTACACCTACGGACCTTCCGTGCGGAGCTTGGACCTGAGTTGCTGTGGATGACAAGAGCTGACATTGAATATGTACTTTATTACGGATATAGCTACCATAGTTTAAGATTCGTACTTTGTTTAAGTATATTCGAAACAGATATTGTATTTATTTTCGTACCAGCTTTGTAAATCTAAATCTTAGTGGCTCATGACTTGTATTATCAATCCTTGGGTAGTTATATGGAAATTCAGCTATTTTATTTATTAATTATTTATGATCTTCATTAGAGTTTTGTTGACTGTTGCTTGGCTTACCTAGCGGGTTGGGGTTAGGTGTCATCACGATGAGGTAGATTTTGGGTCGTGACAAGTTGGTATCAGAGCTCTAGGTTCATAGGTTCTACGAGTCATTAGCAAGTGTTTAGTAGAGTCTTGGGGATCGGTATTGTCACGACCCAAACTGGAGGGCCATGACTGGCACCCGGGCCATACTTGCCGAGCACCAACACACATTTTATCTAACTTTTCTTATTGTCTATAAGGGCCGATGAGATCAGTATAAATGGTAGATATGAATCCTAAACAACCAACAATGACAGATAATGGCATGCATATATATATCATGGGCCGACAAGGCTATCATGAGGCTACGTATAAGGCACGAACTGACAAGCTACCATGAGAGACTATACAACAAAAATTAGTCGATAAGGCAATCCAAACTATACATGAGTCGACACCTGTCTATGAGCCTCTAAAGGAATATAAGTGCTGAAACATTACCGGGATAGGGCCCCGACATACCCATAACGTTTATAACAAAAATGCATACCAAGACCACGGCAAGTCCGGAGAAGGGATCTCGCCAATAACCATTGAACTGGGCAGCCTACTATGGTGGGGGGCTTCGCCAACCTGTCTATCAGGACCTGCAGCACGACATGCAGCGCCCACAAATAAAGAGACGTCAGTACGAATAAAGTACTGAGTATGTAAGGCAGGAAAGCATAGGTAAGAACAATAATGTAAATAGGGATAGAGAATATACAACATGCAACATCTAGGTGCCTCTGAGGGCTACTGACATGAATGCATGATACATATGTATATATATACATAAACTTTTAAAACATACGTCTCTGTGGGCATCATTATCATCATATTGTACCCGAACCTAATAGGCTCGATAAAAACGTACCCGCCATCATAAGGCTCGGTATAATCATACCCGGCCATGTGGAGCTCAATAAAACCCAACTGATCAGTGGTTGCACAAACGGCCGACTATATCGTGGCTCGGTAGAGTAAAGTAGATACATATATATGATGTGTGTTGGACTCATTAGAATCACATTACTTTTTGGAGTGATGTAAGGTCAGTATCCTCCGTACACATTATTAGGACTAAATCCTCATCAAGAATCTTATAATAATCAGGAAGTACCAACAACATTGATAACATAAGAATAAGAGAAGTAACATCAACATTAATCGTTCCATAGGAAGGGAAACAATGTAAGTACTGCTAGCCTCTAAGAGTGGAGTATCTTGGAAGCTCGTTCATTACATTACGTGCAATCGAAGTTGTGCAAAAGAAGGAAAGGGATAGTCTCATATACCTTGTATATTCTGCCCAACCTCAAGCTATGAAAATTCCACGACTCCTTAGTCTACAGTAAGAGAAATGAAACTATCGTTATCGTTTAAGCGTCGTAACTATTATGTATCAACCGTAACCTATTTTGCGATGAAACGAACAGCACCTACCCTATTTATATGACTTTCCACAAGTTAACATAATCACCAAACAGCCCAAACGACATCAATAATAATCATATTGAGCCTCCCAAAGTAGTCCACCAACAAACAACATTACTAGCAAGCCTTTCGACATATATCTCACAAGTTCTAGCTTCAAAAACTTAGTCGTAACTTGGATAATCTTAAATACATGTAGGATAAGAGGTTCCTTACCTTTAAACATAAATAAAACTCTAATTTGACCTTAATTGACCACGAAACATCCCTCCAATGCTGCCAAAAGAACAAGGAAGCGAAGCTAGCAATCAATTAGGGTTTTTTGGCACTAGAATCACTTTAGAAGACTTGAAATCACCTAGGGTTGATATTAAAACTTGAGGGAGTATTTTACAGAACACAAACAACTTAAAACAACCTCCCACACGAGCTGTAACAACACAAAAATCAGCAACAACAAGAAGAACAAGAAACTTACTAGCGCCACGGGATTCCCGACACTTGATTTGTGTTGTTTCCCCTTTGTTTTAGTCTTGGATCATGAGAGAACCTTGAGGGGGTGTTCTTAGGGTTCTAAGGTCTGCATATACTGAAAAATAATGACTTAAAACGGGGTTGAGGCGTGTTATATACATCTATATGTCTTAACCGCCTATGTGGGCCCAATAGAGAGCTGCTTGGTGCAGTCTCGCGAAAACATGAATATCTCTCAACTCGGAGATCATATCGACAAACGGTTTAATGAGTTAGAACCTAGACTCATAGAACTTGAATTTGGAGGGTAGATAACCCCGTAATTCCAAGTAAATTGGTAGAAAATCTTAGTGACATTTGACCTAAAGTATAAGTAAAATTATGAACGTAAGTTGCGATAACTTTTGTCGACTTTTATTTCATAACTCGTTTGACTTCAAGACTTATGAAATAGATATTATATGATTCAAATACCTTAAAATACGAACTCTTGGTAATATTAATCACCTCTAGATTTAGCCGAAAATACGAGTTACAACATCCTTGATTCGTTTAACTTCTAGTACTTGTTAACCACTCTTATACACCCTTGTATCATTTAAGACCAATAGGACTAAATTCTTATCATCCCAAAGATAATATCTTTTGGGACCTACGTAGACTAACTTAAGGCGTAATCTAACGTATGTAAATATGGGTTGTAATAGGTGTGATGACATCCATACTTAAACTCAAGAGGCTGCAGCGCATCGAGGAATCTTCCTATATTTCTTTCTTTATTGTGTGACATTGGTTCAGCGTGAAGCATATATCTTTGACTTCTTTCCATCCACTCGTATGTTATGTTGAGAGCTCGAATCAGCTATGCATCGACGGCTTATGATGTCATGGATGAGGTGCGAAATGTGTTCTCTGTGTTGTGAAGATAGGCCAGTCTGGAGGACTTGAGGCCAGGTTCAGACTGCAGCTTGGGCTCAATGGTTTCAATTGTGTGAGTATGTGCTTTTGGACTTATATGTGCGGTAGTGTCCCTAAGAGTAGGATTGATGGCTCAGTGAATGGTTGGATAGTTATATGATGAGTATTATGTGACTAAGGAATGTGCTTCAATGGTTTGTATGTGAAAAGATGAATTTTTCTTGGGATGCAAAAGGACTATGGATGCTTGATATTTGTATTGATGTGTTGTCTAGTCTAGTGTTATGAATGTGTTTAGTGATCTTTCAATTGTTCATTTGTAGAATCAAGTAGATTTTTATGCCTTGTTAATAAGGTCAGACTCGGGAGGATTAAGTGATTGCATAGTGGTTGTGACTATGATAGGGTCATAAAGAAATGCCAGTTTGGGGCTAAGAAGCTGGGTTATCTCTTGCACGGTGTCTACCGATGTGTGATCCTTATAATGTTTTTGTGTAAAAAATCTCTTTAACCAATGGGGTTGTATAGGCTGTGATTTGAGATTGTATTACTTGAGGAAGTTTGCACAATGGGCACGAGGATGAATATGCACTTAGTATATGATTATAGGTATTTTATGGCTAGTGCTACATGAGCTTATGAAGGATTTAGTTGAATCACAGTGCGGGATCATGGAAATTATAAAGGAAGAATAATGTGATTATCACATGATGTGTACTATGGCTTCGAGCTATGTCAAGGAGTTTGCTATCGACGATCGAATTGCATGATCATATGTTATATCGTTTGGGTCTGAGGTATATTTGTGGATTATGTATGACTTGAAGAGGGTTGACATCGAGGTTAGTGTGGGGAAGGAAATCATCAGGTTCATGATATACTATACTTTATGGGCATCTGGAAATCTTGGAATTATTCGGGTTTGTTCTTTGTGTTAGATGTAGTGTGCAAGGAGAAGGGCTTCACTCGATTGCTTAAAGGTGGGGTCACTTCTTTAGATGTTTGCGTGAAAATGGAGAATAAGTCATTCGGCTCGTATTAGCTGTGTATTGGAGATTAGAGCAGAGTGGATGACACTCGAGATGGTGGTTTGTGAAGGTTCCCCGAATTTGCATAAGGCTATAATCTTAGATTTGTATTGGATTGTGAGAGACTTGCGGTATTTCTAAATCATCATTGATTCTACATTCTAGTATCAGAGGATTTTGCGAAAAAACTTCAAATTTGAAGAAGTTATCTTAAGAGTGAGCATCTCAGTTTGTACTATTGGGTGCCTAGGAGGTAATATAATGGCTTATGGGTCTTAAGATGATGTTGTTTCATGCTAGGATCACTTGGCATGAGCTTTGGTTAAGGACCATGGTGCATTGGCAAGGAGAAGTGCTAGCTTGAAGATAAGTTGAGAGGTAATTGAAGCAATTGATCAGCTTGGTAATGGTTTGTATCATCATAGTAATAGAAGTGATTGGTTCGTTTGGTGTGGTGAGAATCTATAGGTGTCTAGTGGAAATACTATTGGGTTTGGCAGTTTGCGTGATTTGGTTGGATTAGAGTTCAGTTTGATGGCTTGGTTATGTGGAAATGGGTTTTGAAGAGTTCTCAATGGTGTCGGCCCCAGCTTGAGTCAGATGTCTTCTACAGGTATGCAGAGTATCTTACGTGTTGTGATTTTTCTCCTAGATGGGGTCAAGTGGAAGGTTTCTAGATGATGGAATGTGTATCGTGCTTGTGATTCAGAGTTAATATTGGGGCTAACATCTTTTCATATGATGGCATGATAGATGCAGTACGACGTGTGTGATTGAGGTCTTTATGTACAAGGTTGTGGTTCAGCCTCGAAGGGAGGTCATGAATTCTAGACAGCATAGACAGTTTCAAATGTGCAGAAGAATGTTGGCACTAACTGGTAGCACCTAAGAAGGGTGCACATTTCAGAAGGCGCACTGTGTTAGACATGTAGATGCTTGACTAGTATTACGGGCTACGTGGCGTGGAAGGTTCACGACTGTGTTTCTTGTGAGATGATTGTGTATGAGGAGTGTGTCTGTCATATGAGTGATGGAGTCGGAATCGGATAAGGAGATTCTTGTATTCTCGAAATTTGGAGACTGGGAGTTCTCAAAGGCAGATTGTTCCTTGGTTGCGGATGATGAAGGTACATTAAGAGCGTGACGACTTATTGTACGTGTTATGATTAGGTTACTGCAAACTTTTTGGGAAGGCTATTTACCTACTTCTGGATGATCGAAGTTGATTTAGGGGCCATTGGGAGGCCTAATTAGGATGTGTATTCTACATCCGATTAGGTTTGTTTACTCCGCACATCTAGTATTGAGGAGTGTGCCATCTGCTAGAGTTGATCTTATTCATGTTCTAATTTGTCCTATGTGTTACTCTTTCATGCTGTGATGGTTTGTGAGATTGTTTTCTATTTAAACTTGATGCAGTTTTGTTTGGGCCTTGGGGCGAAGTTCGAGCGAGATGGTTCTTGGGGTGTTGAAGGGTAGATTGCGCCTTGGTTATTGTTCTTAATGTCTGTGGTATGTTATGCTATGCATTTCTCCATGCTTATGGTCATGCGCTTCACTTGCTTGATGTTGATATATACGCATTTGGTAGTATGAAATTCTGGGTAATGAGAAATCTATGTGGATCAGTATTCTTGAATCGGGTTACACGCCGCAACAAAGGATGTTAGGATATGATCCTTTGTGCTTATTTTGTGTTTTTTGTTTTTACTGTGTGAGAAGGGTTCATAGCATTGTGCTTTGAGGTGGTATCTATTGAGCTTGTGAGATGGTTCTCTCATTTGGTTCTCCTTCTATCATCATTGGTCACATTCGAGTTGTGGCTTGTTTGGTGCATGAATTGCATCATATGTGGCTATATGTATCATTGTTGTGGCCGATCAGCCGAGTAGCTTGCATTAGGTGAAATGAGATTCTTGGACCTGGAATTTGTGCTATTGTATATGGTTATGATAAGCTTTAATAATAACGGTATTAGTCAGCTTAGCATTTGGCAATGTTCCTATCAGGCTAGCGAGCTCCACGACTTGTTGATTGGGTGAATGGTTATAAGTTTCTACATGTTTTTTAAATAATTAGCAGTGTTATGAAAGTTTGGAACAAGGCTATATTTAATAAAGAGGTTTGTTATTGGTACCAGGTTTAGTAATGAGCACTGATTGTGGTCAGAAGATATTACTATGAGTACATCAGTTATGTGGCATATCCTGTGATTATATCTTGGAATATGGTTACTGATTGATGTAGCTTGGTTAGACTTATACATTGTACAGATGCGAGAATAGGATCTTATAAGGAATTCTAGATGTTGGAGATTGGGTTCTAAAGTATATGGACCGAGATTGAAGAAAGAATCTTCAGTTAGGTTATGTTGAGGAGCTTATATGGATTGAGGTGACGTGGGATCACCCATGTGTATGTCTATGGTGAGATTATATAGTAATTTGATGGCTTTGGAATAGCTCTTGTCATGTTCAAGGACAAACATATGTTTAAGTGGGGAAGAATGTAAGGATCTGACCTGTCGTTTTGAGCATTACCATTCCATTCGGTTGTTTGGAACCTTGATCAGCCTCATGTGATGTACTACTACGTGCGTTCATGGTTGGTTTTGATTTTGGGAAGTTCGGGTTTGATTTGGAAGAGCAATTTTTATTTTTAGAAGCATAAAGTTGGAGAATTGATGAAGGTTTGACTTTTGTGTAAACGGTCTCAGCTTCGTGTTTCGATGATTTTTTTTGGTTAAATGTAGTGTTTATTGATATGATCAAATTACAAAAAAGGAGGGGGACATAAACCTTACCTCCAAAAACAAAATAGAAGTGCACTTAGTTATCCAAAAGTGATAGCTAAGTGTGACTAAACAGTGATGAATTGTTAGACCTATAGAGATGTGTCGATTGTCTATTTTGTAATGATAGACAAACGCATTTACAAAAACATGGTGTGAATGAGCTAGGTCTTCTATACAAAAAGGTACATGTATTTCTGCTTCTAATATTTGTTTCTAGAGTGTTGTCCCTAGTATGTACATCTGGTGCCCAAAAGAGTGCGAGCTGTCTTCAATTTTGCTTTTTCTTTGTGGGGAGAAAGCATGTTAAAGATGGCTATTCCAGTTGGGGCAGAAATTTCTTTTTTCTGGTGAATGATTTGGTTGAGCATCGTTGTTGCTTGTTTTCTGGAGCTGCTATAGTGAGGTGATGTTCCTTTGTGTGTTGTTGTTTTTCCCTGATCCTGGTATGTGATTGTAGCTTGTTTCTTTGATGTTGCTGTGTGTTTGTTGTTTCTGGCAGTGTTTTGTTGTTTTTCTTGTATCTGTGATGTAGGTTGATTTGACATGTTGCTGTTGTGTTGCTGGTTGTGTTTTGGTATTCTCCGTGGTGTCCCTGATGAAGTCCTGTATTGCATTGTGCCTAGAGGTGTCCGAGATGATTGCTGTAGTGGCAAGAGATTGAGCACCAGAGGTGCTGATACCACACCTTGTAGCTGCAGCAATGATCTGGACCTTGTCGAGCAGATAGCTGTGAAAGAGACTGTGAAGAAACTTTTGTTTGTGTTACTGTTAGATTGTTGCTTTGTTATGTGACCTTTGGGGCATGGTACAGGATGTTGCTTTTGTGAGATGCTTCTTGGCTGTGTTTCTGTGATATTTAGGAGCTATAGGTTGTTCTCTTTGTTGTTTCTGTATGTTGTGAGGTGATTTGTTGCCCAGTGATGTGTTGTGTCATGGGAGGTCCCCGGTGATTGCTGTAATTGCAAGAGAATGAGCAATCTTGGTGCTGATACCACACCTTGCAATTGCAGCAATAACCTGAACCTTGCCCTGGTTTTCTCTGTGATGTGGCAGTTGTTGTTATCTTGTTGTTGCTGAGATTGTTGTGCTTTTTGGATTTTTCCTGTGTGCTGTGGTTGGTAGATGAGGTGATTGTTTTTGAGATCTGTCTGTTGCTGGCAATGACATTGTTTTTTCCAATTGAGATAGCTTGTTAGCTTGAAATGTTCCTGTTTATGTAGAGGGGAATTGTTGCTCTGGCAAGGTGTCATAGCATCAATAGGGAGACATTGTGTGAAATTTGAAGTGATATAGTAAATCTTGTGATGCATCAAAGAAGGTTGTTGGTGCTGCCTTATGTGAAACCTTGTGTGTTGTGGCCTCAGAAATGTTGTTGTTGAGGGAGTCTTCTTTGCTGTTTTGTTTCTGCTGTGGCCACGTGAGTGCAGAGTTGAGAGCTTGAGGTGTTTTCTGTTTGCTTGTGTGATATCTACTTTTTGTATTGATGTTCTTGTGGACCACGTGAGACTGGCCTGTGTTTCCTGCAAAGAAAAGCAGCTTGTTAATGTAGTGGCTCTGTCTTGATGTCCCCTGATCTCTTTGGGAATTTTGATTGATGTTATTGCTTTGTTCCTCCCATGTGCCTGCAAAAGAGAGAAACATGTAGTTAGTGAATTATTTGGCCATTGTCCTGGTTTCTCCTTTGCTATTTTATTATCTTGATTCTTATGTATGGGCATTGTAGTTTATCTTTATTTAGTATCTTTCGCCCTTGTGTATCTAGCTACCAGAAACTGTGGCATTCGATTCTTCTAGTTTCAAGTGCATAGTTGGCTTGATGTCAACTAGCTTGTTTCCTTCCCTGTATATGTGTGTGAACTTGAGTGTGAGGGCTGCTTTTATTTGCATGACTTCCTCTACCTGCTCAGCTATGCACTAAGGTGGTTTTCATGTTTCATTGATTGTGTTATTTAGCAGCATGGAATCTGTTTGCAGCCAAATCTTGGAGTAGTTGTGTGATCTGCAATATCTCAGTGCCTCTACTATGGCTGTAGCTTCTGCTGTTGTATTTGTTCCCTCTGGTGTTTCTCTGCCAAGTGCATATATGAGCTCTCCTACTTCATCTTTCAGACAGAAACCTACAGAGCTTCTTCCTGGGTTCCCTTTGGATGCTCCATCTGTATTGACCTTGATCAATCCTACCATTGGGAGTTCCCAGGTCACCTTATTGTATTTGATTCTTGGAGTGTAGTTTTCCATCATATGCAGTAGGTCCTGCCATTTGTGAGGAGCTTTGGTTCCTGGTTTCCTAGTTTGAACCAATGCTTGTAGTGATGTGGATATCTGATAGATGACCCTGCTGGTGGTAATTTCTTCTCCATATTTGCAGCTATTTCTTCTCTTCCAGAGTTCCCATACAATGCATGATGGGACAGCTTGTAGAATTGGTTGAAGTTTGGGAACTACTTGTGCTGTCCAGCAGTTTGTTATTGCTTGATGGAAAGTTAAACCTTCCCATTTTATTCCTGCTCTAGTGAGAAAGTATTGCCACACCATAGTTGCAGTGTTGGATGTGTAGAAGAGATGTACCATGGTTTCTTCCTTTGGTTCTGTGCAGCACCAGCATTTTGATGGCAATTGGTATCTCAGTCTCTTCATGAAGTCGTCTAAAGGCAGTTTAGCCTTCCATACCTTCCACATGAAAAATGCAATCTTAAAAGGCAACCCTTGTAGCCAAATCTTTGTGAAAGCTCTTTTGGGATCATCCCTCTTTTTGAGATACTCCCAGGCAGTCTTGACATTGAAGTGGCCTCGAGGCTCTAACAGCCAGGATGCTGCATCTATGTTGTTTTCTTTGCTTGGTGGCTTGACATTCCTTGCTATGTGCAGTGCTAGATCTTGGGGCAGGAGTTCTGAAATTTTTTCCAGATTCTAGTTTCCATCAGTCTGCAGCACATCATACACATTGTGTATGGTTTCATCTATTGGAAAGTCATTTGGTACATTAAAGTATAGTGCTCCCAAGCCTGTCCAGTTATCATACCAGAAAAGTGAGGATCCCATTTTGGGATGCCAAATGATTTGATGCTCATTGATGTCCCTGCATTCTAGCATCTTTCTCCATATGTGTGAACCCCTTTTCCATGGAACTATGATTTGAATTTAACTTCTTGCTGTATTTTTGGCACATGAAAGCACTCTAGAGACTAGGCTTGGTTCTGAAGTTCCACCACAGTTTGCAGAACATAGCCTTTGACACATCATGTAGAGATTTGAAACCTGCTCCTCCTTCTTCATATGGCATACAGAGTGTGTTCCAGGAAGCCCGGTGCCTGCTTTTACCTCCTACTATGTTACTCCAGAAAAATTGAGCAAAGAGTTTGTGGAGTTTGTTGATGACATTTTTGGGGGGGTGGACAGCAGAGAGAAGGTATATGGGCATGCTTTGGAGAACATATGTGATTAGAGTTGCTCTGCCTCCTACTGAGAGTAGTTTTCCTTCCATGATTGCAGCTTGTTTAGGACTTTGTTGATGAGTTCTTGATAGTGTGAAAACTTCCTTCTGGAGTAGAAGATGGGGCATCCTAGGTATGTGAAGGGAAATCCTGCTTGTTTATACCTGTGATGGTCTCCACTTGTGTAACTACCTCATTATTGGCTGAGTGGTGCAGATACACTGCTGATTTGCACTTGTTGATTTGCTGCCCTGATGTTGTTTCATATGCAGTTAGAGTTGCCATGATTAGCTGTATGGAGGTGGCATCAGATGAAGTGAAAATGATGGTGTCGTCTGCATATGCTAGGTGATTTATTTTTGGACTCCATTTGGGTAATCCATATCCACAGAAGTATGGATTGGAGTGAAGAGCATTTGGGCTTCTTGAAAGGGCTTCTACAGCAAGGATGAATAAAGCAGGTGATAGTGGGTCTCCTTGCTTGACTCCCCTTGTTGACTCGAAGAAGCCATATGATTGGCCATTTATGAGGACTGAGTACCAATTGTTGCCAATGATACCAAAGATCATACCAATGAAGGTCTCACAAAATTCCATCTTTCTCAGAGTGTTAGTCAGAAATAGCCAGGACAGTCTATCAAAGGCTTTTGTCATGTCCAGCCTGATTAACACATTTGATCCAGACTTTGTTCTGATTCTGATGTCTGTGATGATTTCTTGGGTTAGGAGGACATTTTCAGCAATGGCCCTGCCTTTAACAAAGCCAGCTTGTTCTTGAGAGATTAAGCCTAGTAGCAGTTCTACCAATCTTTCATGAATGATTCTCGAGAAGATTTTGTTAACAAAATTGCTCAAGCCGATGGGCCTCATACCTGAAAATGTTGTCACTTATTTCTTTTTGGGCAACAGTACCAAGTTAGTGTGTGTAACACATTTTGATAATTGTTTCCCAGAGAAGAAAGCCATGGCCATTTTATGCATGTCTTCTCCTATTATGTCCCAACATGTTTGATAGAAAGCACATGTGAAGCCATCTGGTTCCCCTGTACTGTTGCCATTTAGACTGAAAACAACTTGTTTGGTTTCCTCTATTATAGGCTGTCTAATCACATCTGAGTTTTGCTCCATGTTTATCAGTTGTGGGATGTTGTCAAGTATGCTGAAGTTGGTTGGTGTTGCTGTTTCTGTGAACTGTTCTATATAGAAACTGACTGATTCTGCTGCAATTTGTTCCTGTTCCTCAATCCAGATGCCTGTTTTATTATAGATTCTTTTCCATTGGAGCCTTTTTCTTCTGCCATTTACTTGAGCATGAAAGAATTTGGTATTTCTGTCTCCATCTTTGAACCATGCCATGCCTGCTTTTTGTCTCCAGAAATCTTCCTCTAAAGCTAGGTGTCTGATTACTAGAGCTTGGATCTTCTGTAATCTTTCTCGATTTTGTTGTGTTGGTCTTTCCTTAAATTGCTTTTCATGTACCAAGACAACCTCCTCCATGCTTGCAATATTTTGGAATATGTCTCCAAAAGTTGTTCTGCTCCACATTGATAGAACTTTTTTTAGCTTTTCGAGCTTGTGATTAAAGAGGATAAAGGGGTCACCATAGAAATAAGCTTGCCAGTTTTCCTTCACTACTGATTTGAATGATTCATGCTTGATCCAGAGATTGAGGAATTTGAATGGCTTCTTGACTGGTGTTGCTTCCATATCACTTTTTAAGAGGAGGGGGCTGTGGTCTGAGCCTATTTTGGACAGGTGAGTGACCTCTAGCTTTGGGAAGGCTTGCTGAAATTCAATGTTGGCAAGACATCTATCTAGTCTTTTAAAAATGCAGTCCTCTTCTGCTCTGCCATTCCACCATGTTAAAATGCTGCCTTTAAAACCAAGATCATTTAGATTGCAGGTGTTGATGCAGTGTCTGAAATCATCTACTTCATTGATTGGCACTAGTAGACCACCAAATTTCTCTTCTTCATCCCATATGACATTGAAATCACCCCCAACTATCCATGGAACTGTCATGTTTTGTGCAATATCATATAAGGAATCCCATAGTTCTATTCTCTCTGTATGAGTACACTTACCATAAACAAGTGTAAGGATGAAGTCTGCTTGAGTTTTTGTCTGCATTAGCCTCAGGGTGAGCTGTTGTACCATGTCTTGTAGCACTGTGACTTCATAAGTATCTTCTGCAAATGCCTAGATCTTATTTGAAACATTGACCACAGCTTGAGGTAGTCCTATCCTCCTTCTGTATCTCTCAATTTTTCTTGCTTGTTGCATTGGCTCTTGAATGGGAATAAAATCAAAGTGATGTTTTTTGTGTAGTGTGATGAGCCTTTCAATGGCTTGCATTGTTTTACAGATCTTATATTCCATATGAGTGCATTCATTGTTGGTTGTTGGGGTGTGTCAGTGCTCTTCTTGTTTGTACCCCTGTTGCAGAGGAGTTGCTATGTTCTTTTCTTTGCTTCTTTCTACTTTTATTTGCTGATTTGATCTTTGCTATCTGTGTCGGGGAGAGGTATCCTTGTTTGGAAACCTGTATGAGGATCTGATCAATTGTTTCTTCATCTAGGTCCTTGCCTGAGTACTCATGGTAATTTGTTTCTTCTCCTGCTGGTGTTGTGATGCTGAGATTTCTTGCTTTAACCATTGTTGTTAGCTTTTCTTCCCTGTGGCTTGGTGAGATCAGAACTTTTTGTTTAGCTAGCTTCCATTTCTAGTCTTTGTCAGTTTCCTCTTGTGGATGTGTCTTTGCTGTCTCATTGGATACTATTACCTAAATGGCAGTACTGATTTGTTCATGTCTACTACAAGTCCTTAATCGAGGCATTTCTTTGTTTGATACCAGTAGTTGTTGATTGTTATTGTCTCTGCTAGTGTTTTCTTTTGCTGTGGGAAGGTCGTTGGTGAGATCATGTTCACTTAAATTATCCTCCTCTTTTTCTTCATCAGTTTCTTCCTCTTTACTTAGCATTTCCTGTGGAATTTCACCTTCCTCTGAGTCCTCTTCAATTTGATCTGCCCAACGTCTGGCTGGACTTCCCTGTGATCTTTCGAGTGTCTTTCCTGATTTTGTTTTTGTTGCTTTTTTCTTTATTGTTCTAGATGTTGTTCTTGCTTCCAGAGTATCTTGTGAATCCTAATGGGAGATGCTGGCTGTGACCTCTTTTGTGTGGAAGTTTTTCTGAACCCATTGGCAAGTGGAGTCTTTTGTGTTGTCTTTCTTTTCCTCTATATATAACTTCTTTGCTTAAATTGCATCTCTTTCCTTGTTGTTCTTTGCAGCAATGTTTGGACTTGGCAGTTGTTCTGGGAGATGCAGCATCTTCTCTGTTGCATTTCTTTTTGATGTTTATGCTGATACTTTTGGGTTGGTGTCAGTTGCTTCAGAGTAGGGGGTATTGCCATTATTTATAAATGTGCTACTGTACTTGTGTGAGCAGTGGATGTTTCTGCAATCAGCTCATTTGAACTGTCTGTGGTGGCATTGCTGTTTTCCAGCTCCAACATGGCAAATTTGTTGAAGTTTGCAATTACTGAGGGATCATGCTGGCTGGGATCAGTTATTTTCTAGATTCAACTTGCTTATTTTTGAGCTTTGCTTGATTTTGTATTCTGTTATCCTTAACCTCTTTCCATTTAGTGCCTGCATTGCCCACAACCTTGCCACTTGATAGGATCATCAAGGGTGCATTCTCCTTTCCCTTTTGTTTCTTGTCTTCTTCTCCTTTGCTTCCATCTTGTTGTTGTTCTGTTGATTCTATGCGCAAAAATTCAGGATGCAAATTCCAGCACTCATCTACATCATGTCCTTGTAGTCTGCATTGCTTGCAATACTTGGGAATGTAGTCGTATTGGATTTTGACCCATTCTATTCTGATTTCTCCTGTTGCCTCATTTTCAATATCCATTCTAACTTTCTTTGGTAATTCAGCTAAAAGATCAACTAGAACTTTAACTCTAGCACAGCTGGGCCTTGTTTTGTTTATAGTTGCCATATCAAGATGCAGTGGTTTACCCACTGCTGAGGTAGGAGAAAACAAACAATCTTTAACAAAACAAGTGGGTAAAAGCTGTGGAAATGATATCCATGCCATCGCCATAGGGGTCGCTTCACCAAGCTTAAATTTTGCATCATCTATTAGTTGACGCATCTGGTATTCGTAACCATCTTTAGCTTTGAGATAGTATGTGCTTTTCGATGTGATTTAGATAAAATCCTCCCACAAAGTTAGTCTAATTAAAACGTGCTTATCTCGGAAGAAGCCTATGTTGCATTCGCCTTTGATTCCGCACTGGATTGGGGTGATTCTTCTCGATTCTTGGATGTCTGGCCAGCCATATGAAAATTTACCAAGAACAGCATATTGTAGCCCATCAATTAGATTCATGCAATTCACTTCTGCTTCTATGAATTTGACAATGGGTTGTCCATGTAAGAAGGTTGCTTTCTTGAATGGAATCAGCACGATTGAACTCGACTAGGTCTTGCATGTGCTATGGAGTTTTGGGCATCGGGTTTTAGGAATTGAGAGTAGTTTAGGGGTCGTGGGTTGCTGGAAGTTATGGTAGAGGGTTGAGAGAGGTTGAAGGGGGGGTCGTCAGCCGATGATGCGCCGGCCGGCGTCGCCATTAAAAGGCTCGTGAGGTTTCTCTCTCTTATCGCCTCTTCGTCTGCGTCGCCAAACTTTCTATCTCTTGCAAAAATCTTTAGATGTTTCGATGATTTCAATAGGTTGATATGGGTGATTTCGGACTTGGGCGTATGTTCAGATTTGGATTTGGAGGTTTTTAGGTTTTTTTGGCTTGAATTGGCAAAATTTGGCAGTTTGAAGGTTTGGAAAGTTCATTAGTTTGAGCCGGAATTGACTTTGATCATATTGGGTTAGAATTGATGTTTCAGAAGTTGAAATATGTTTGTGTTGCCATTTGGGACTTGTGTGCAAAGTTTGGTTGGATTCCGGAGTTGTTAGGCTTGAATAAGACTCTTGGTTCGAAGTTTTGAAGTCTATGAACTTAAAAGATTACTTGATCGATAATTCGGGGTTTTGATAATATTTTTTGCGATTTGAGGCCTCGAGTAGGTTTGTGTTGTGTTTTGGGACTTGATGGCATGATTAGATGGGGTCCCGATAGACTCGGCTGAGTTTCAGACCTTTCCCCCTTGTTTTTCAGCAGCTGGGTTGGTGGTGTTAGTGTCTCCTTCTCGATTGGGAAGGGAGGCTCACAATCAGGGAGTGGAAATTCGTGTTAGGTGGTTTTCATCTACGCATTCGCGAGGCAGCGAATGCCGCATTCGCGAAAAAAGGGTCGTGTTCGCGTAGCGTGTGAGGCAGGCAGGGAGGAAGGTCGATGTTGCGTTGCGTTCGCGGCAAGGCCACAGGTTCGCGTAGGATTGGCAACTAGTGAAACGCAATCACGTGCCTGGGGCTACATTCGCGTAGGGTCTTTGGTGGAGCTGGTATTTTCAGTCTTAGTGATCGCAATGAAGGTCCCGCCATCACGATGCATAGGCCTTGGCAGACTTAAATTATTCTATTTCAAGGGTTTGGTTATTTCATCACATTTTGAGATTGGGAACTCAGATTTTGGTGATTCTTGAGGAAATTTTCACGATTTGGATTGGGGTAAGTATTTCTGACTGATATTTGGTTATTATTTATGACTCCGTCCTTGATATTGGCTTTTGATTGGTGATTGTAAGAGGGAAAATTGGGGATTTTGGTAAAAACTTATCAAAAGAGTAAATTCGAGATTTGAACCCCGATTCGGAGTCGGTTAGATGAAACTTGTATGGTAGTACTTGTGTTTGAACCATGTTTGAGGTTACATAGAGGTTAATCTCCAGATTGAACCTGAGAATTGCTGCTTTCGTGATGTAATTGCTTGATTTGAGCTATGGTTGCACACTACGCATATGCATACACTTTAGCATGCCACTTATACCGATCCGTGAGTATGAAATTTGATGTCCATTGTTCATGTAAACATGTATATCTACTTTCTGTGTCACATAGGTTTGACTGGAAGCATGCGAGTTATCCATGCGATTGTGATTATTTGCCCATGAGTTGTTCATGCGGTTGAAATATGATAGCACACGAGTTGTTCGTGCGGATCAAAGAGATTGATATTATTGGAATGTGAGTTATCCGTTAAGAATGTGAGTTGTCCGTGCGGTTGAGATATGATAGCACGTGAATTGTCCGTGTGGATCCAGGATATTATCATTATTGGCACGCGAGTTATCCGTGTAGCACATGACTTTTTCGTGCGGTTGACATTATTAGTGGTAAGTGCGTTGTCCATGCAGCATGTGAGTTGTCCATGCAGCGTCTGGATAAAAATCCATCCCTAGGGTCACCCTCTCATGTTTCTCTCGTGATGGTGTACATGGAGTTTGTGTGAAACCGGTGGGTTTCTGGTTGATGTGGACTTTGGTAAAGTTGATCATTCGTTGCACTTTACATTTCTTCTCTACTTGCAATTTCCTTGGATGTATACATGATTTTTCTGCATCTCTTCTGTGTTTTCTAGCTCCGGAATGTATACATAACTTTATGCATATCTTCTTTATAGGCCACCTTACTTGATGAGATGAGACACTGTACATATCTTCTCTATATGTGAATCTATCACATATTTTCTCTAAATGCAAGTGATAAGTGGGTATTTTACTAACTTATCTCGTCTTTAATCTTACATTTTTGCTATGTTTGATTGATAGAATCACGTGTTTAATGTCATTTACTTCTATTTTACAAGTTTTATGTGATTTAGAAGTGATCGTGTGGAAACCAAGTGAAAACAAGTCAAAAAGGAGCTAAAAAGAACAATGGAAATGTGCCTAAGCAGCAAGAAACCAACCGTTCGCGAACGCGAAGGAGTGATCGCGAACGCGAAGTAGCAGGAAACCAACCCTTCGCAAACGCGAAATAGTGATCACGAACGCGAAAAAGAAATGGGCGGAAAAACTGGGCAATTCTGGAATTTCACATTTCTGACCCCCAAACCATTTAATACACGACCTAGCTCATTTTTATAATATCTTTGGCAGATATTTGAAGTATTTTTGAGTCTCTTGACTAGAGAACACAAGTTTTGGAGTTAGGGTTCTTGCGCACACACTTGGGTCTTGAAGATTTGAAGCTTTTGGTTGAGAATTTCTTACTCATTTATGTTCATTTCTTAATTTCCTTGCTTTATATTGAATATCTAAGAGTGTAGTATTTTTTCCAAAACTTGAATCTTATTTATCGGAATATTCATACTTAAAGTGTGGATTAAATATCTTGTTGTGCTTATGTATTGAACGATTCTATTTATATTGAAGTGAGTTATTATTTCTTTAATTATTCTTGTTCTTTAATGTTTCCAAAGGGATAAGCTAACCCTAGGACTCACCCATTCACTTCGAATTAATTTTGGGAAAGATAATTTGGGGTTGGGAAAGATTAATTAAAAATAACTTGAGGCGTTAACCCTCTTTTTGTAGATTTTACCTAGGGATAGGATTGAACTACTTGTAGCCGCATCGGTTGCTCTTATTCTCATAATTATTTTTGGGATAATTCAATTAGGAAGTCTTGTTAGTCTTCGGAAGAAGCTAACATAGAATTATTACCCGAGGCTTATTAACATAAACTTGCTCATAGTTGTAAAATCGTGAAATACATTGGATCATTACTTGAGTGTAATTCCCATTGCACCCATTCTTGTAGCCATTGATCATTTTACTTTCTTTCTAGGTTAGTTTATATTTTCGCAATTTGTTATAAATATTTTCTCAAAACCATTCTAAGTGTTTGGCATTGCATAACAAGTGATAATTCTCTTACACGCCTAATCGCCTACATATTGTTCTCTGTGGGATTCGACCCCAACTCATAGTTGAGTAAATTATATTGCATGTGACCATGTCCATTTACTTTTCATTAGTGGATTTGGATATCATCAGTAAGTTTGAATATTTAATGATATTGGAGGCATACCTTCTCTATATGCTGGATTGTTAACTGAAAAAGAGCATGTTACGTTATCTTTGGGCACCAAGGAGGCTTTATCTGTGATTTATGACTTTATAACATTTTTACTGTATACTTGTAAGATATATGACTTGAACAGGTTATTAGTGAGTATAATTTATAATTCTTGCAACTATTACCTTGCTTAGGTCAGTTATCATACTTGCTGAGTATGTGCAGTTGGTTGTACTCATACTACCCCTCTACACCTTGCGGGCAGATATTAGAGCTGAGTTGTTGTAGATGAGGGAGCTGGCATTGAAGATGTTGTATTTATTTTTGTACCATCTTTGTAAATCTAAATCTTAGTGGCCCCTGAATTGTACTACCAATCATTGGGTTATTATATGGAAACTCAGCTATAATTGATTATTATGATCTTCATTGGAGTTCTGTTGACTGTTGCTTGGCTTATCTAGCGGGTTGGGGTTAGGTGCTATCCCCACAAGGTGAATTTTGGGTCGTGACAAATTACCAATGCCTCAAAATTTTGCTAACTCTCCAGATTTTCAAAACTTTTCGCAGAGTTTCCTTAGATTTTGGGCCCATCCACCTATCAGAGAGCCACAGAAACCAATCCTAACAACACATCCACAGCACAACGACATATCATCAACATGAAAACAATACCAAGCATAACATTATCAGCATCACATTACCAAAAGGGGCATCTTCACATAAGTTGTACAAGTTTAAAACATAACTCGTAGGAAGTAGGTTTCTAACATTCCTTTAAACACAATCATTTTAATCTATAAACAAGTGGCTATATTTTCTCTTCATATCTTCCTCAGCCTCCCAGGTAGGCTCTTTAACTTGTTGGTTTCGCCATAGCACATTGATGAAGGAAATCTCTTTATTCCTCAACCTACAGACTTTTCTCTCAAGGATGGCAATTGGAATCTCCTAATAATTCAATTCTTCATTAACTTCAATAGCCTCCAGTAAGACAATGAGTGGCGGATCTCCAATCATCTTCTTCAACATAGAAACATGAAATACCGGGTGTATTAAGGATAACTTTGGAGGTAATTCGAGCCTATAAGCCACTTGAACAACCTTCCGCAAATTTCTATAGGGTCCAACACACCTTGGACTCAATTTCCCTTTCTTCCCAAATCGCATTATGCCTTTCATGAGGAAACTTTCAAGAACACCCAACCATCCATTTTGAACTCCAATTCTCGGCGGTGCACATCCGAATAGGACTTTTAGCGACTCTGAGTGATTTTCTGCCGCTTCTATCTTGACCTTCTCCATAGTTTGATGCATGTGGTATGGCCCTATCAGTTCTGCTTCTCCGACTTCAAACCAACTAATGAGAGATCTACATCTCCTACCATATAGAGATTCTAATGGTGCAATTTGAATGTTAGCATGATAGTTGTTGCTATAAGATAATTTTATGAGCGGCAAATGATCATCCTAGCTACCCTTAATGTCAAGAGCACAAGCATGCAACATATCCTCAAGTTTTTGTGCAGTTCGTTTGGCTTGCCTGTCAATTTATGGATGGAAAGTTGTGCTGAGATTCACCAGAGTACCCAAACTTTGCTGAAATTTCTGCCAAAAGTTAGTGGTGGACTGCGACCCTCGATCCGAGATGATGGAAATTAGAGTTCCATGCAATCTGACCATCTCCTTGATATACAACTGAAAATAGTGTTCTGCTGTGTCGATGGTCTTAACAAGAAAGAATGTGCTGATTTCCTGAGTTGATCCACAATAACCTAAATCGAACCAAACTTACGAGGCGTGCAAGGTAAAACTACTACAAATTCCATGTTGATCATCTCCCACTTCCACATTAGGATTTCTATATTCTGTGCCAAACTATTGGCCTTTATGCTTGGCTTTGACTAGCTGGAAATTCGAGCATCTAGCCATAAATTCTGCAATATCCCTTTTCATGTTATTCCACTAGTATACTTCCTTGAGGTCATGTACATCTTTGTAGAGCCTAGGTGCATGGAATAGTTGGAACTGTGATCCTCGGTCATGATTCTCTCTCGGAGACCATCCACATTTAGAACACACAATCGCCCTTGGTACAATCGTGTACCATCATTCATGCTAAGAGAAAAAGCCGTGGTTTTGTGTTTATGAATTTCTCAATCAATTGCACAAAAAATGGATCATCATATTGTTTCTCCTTTACTTCCATTACTAGCAATGAATCTGCTCTATTTCACAAAATCATCTTACCTTCGCTAGAGTCTGCGAGCCGGACCCCCAAACAAGACAACTAGTGATATTTCTTGGGGATCAGCCTTCGATATGCCACCAAGTGAACCAAAATATCCATGGATTTCTGGCTAAGAGCATCTTCCATAACATTAGCTTCCCTAGACGATAGAGAATGTCGATGTCGTAGTCTTTTAGTAATTCAAGCCACCTCCTTTGACTTTGATTCAACTCCTTCTTCTTGAATATGTATTGAAGACTCTTATAATCTGTGAATATTTCCACATGGACCCCATGCAAATAATGACGCTAAATCTTCAAAGCGAACACCACTACCACAAACTCTAAGTTATGTGTTGGATAATTCTTCTCATGGTTCTTGAGTTTCCTAGAAGAATAAACGATCACTTTGCCATGTTGCATTAGTACACACCCAAGTTCGACCCTGGAAGCATCACACTACACCACAAATGCATTTGTACCTTTTAGTAAGGTTAACACTGGTGCCGTGGTCAACCATGACTTCAACTCTTGAAAGATCTTTATACATGCATTTGAGCATTTGAATTTAGCTACCTTTTGTGTTAATCTAGTAATGGAGAGGCAAGAGAAGAGAACCCCTCCATGAACGTCCTTTAATACCAAGCTAAGCCCAAAAAAATGCGGATCTTTGTCAGAATTGTAGGTCTAGGCCAATTCTTCACAGCTGCTATCTTCTGAGGATTAACCTTGATTCCCTCACTAGAGACAACATGACCTAAGAAATTGATATACTCAAGCCAAAATTCACATTTCAAAAACATTGCATATAAATGTGCTAATACAGAGTTTGCAAAATCGCTTGGAAATTATAGGTATGGTCCTCCAGACTTTGTGAATACACAAGGATGTCATCAATGAACACTATCACAAAAGAGTCGAGGAAAGTCTTGAAGACTCGATTCATAATATCTATGAACGCTACAGGTGCATTCGTTAGCCCTAAAGACTCCAGTAGAAATGCCCTGAAAGTTGTTTTCAAAATATCCTTCTCCCTTATCTTCAATTGGTGATACCTTGACCTTAAATAAATCACGGAGAAGTACTTAGTGCCCTGTAACTGATCAAATAGGTCAACTATCTTGGAAACTAGTAGTTATTATTGATTGCGACCTTGTTGAGCTACTGATAGTCAATACACATCCTCAATGACCCATCCTTCTTCTTTACAAAGAGAACTGGTCTGCCCCAAGGTGACACACTGGGTCAGATGAAACCCTTCTCTAGCAAGTCTTTTAACTGCTCCTTCAGCTCCTTCAATTTTACCGGAGCCATTATGTAGGGTGGAATTGATATAGGTTGCGTGCCTGCCAACATATTGATCCCAAAGTCAATCTCCATATATGGTCGGACTCCATGGAGCTTATTCGGGAAGACCTCCAAAAATTCATTCATAACCGACACAGACTGAAGTGTTGGCGCCTCTACATCATTGTCTGTGACTCTGACCACATGGTAGATACATCACTTGATGATCATCTTCATTGCCTTACAGTAAGAAATAAATCTACACTTTGGCACCACATCATCTCCTTTCCATTCAATGACTGGCTCATTGGTAAATTGAAACCTAATGGTTCTGGTTCGACAATTAAGGTTGAAAAAGGATGAGTTAAGACTATCCACCCCCATTATCACATCAAAATCCATATTGCCAATTCAATGAGGTTAGTCGTGGTGTCTCGACCATGCATTGTGAAAATATAATCCCTAATAACCAGTGTGGCCATAGTAGACTCACCAAATAGAATAGATACAGAAAACGGCTCACGAAACTATTCTGGTTCTATCCCAAAATCCATAGCATTATAAGGAGTGACTTATTATAATGTAGAACCAGGATGTATAATAGCATACACATCATGAGATTGAACAATCAATATACATGTGACAACATTCGAAGAAGCCTCTAAACTTTGGGGGGCCCTCATAAGAGAATCTACTGGGTCCTCTCGAACCCTGTGCACCACCCCTAGCTGCACCATGCACTACGGGAGCCAAAGAACCTCGAGCTGAAGGAGAAGCTGCGGAAGCAGTAGCTGCTTAACAGGTCGGCTTCAACATACCTCTACTAGCATTTTGGTAGGACGAAGGGCAGGATCTTTGAATATGGCCCATTAGACCAGACTCGAAGCACACTTGAAGGATCATGCAGTAGATTACGGAGTGCGTCTTCCCACACCTAGGGCATGAGGGCCTCTACTGTGACTGGAAGCTCCCACCTGGCTAAACCTGCTAATAAGTTCCCCTATTACCATGGTTTGGCCTGAAATGACCCCAGTGCTATAGATTGGGCCTTGATGGCGAGGCACTAGCTGAAGACTAAGAAACTGACTGTGATGGTCCAAATGAACCTCTCCTGAACATTGCCCTTCTACCATTACCAAAGAATCACCTAAGTTTCCCCCAAACTGGGTCTTCTTGTTATTATCTCGATCCATCATGCTTTTCAGCTTCTGAGCCTCTGTGGCTTGAGAAAATACCACCATGTTCCCATAGTTCATATTAGAGTTCAAGGCAGCTACAGCAGCCTCATTAATAACCAAAGGGCTAAGGTCTTGCACAAATTGGCACACCCTCGCCTCCACAGTGGCAAATATGTAAATAGCATACTTTGAAAGATCCGCAAATTTCAAGTGGTAGTCCCATACACTCGCACTACCTTGCTTTAAGTTCTCAAGATCGGCGGCACGAGCTGCTATAGTCTCGGCAGGCAAGAATGATCCATAAGAGCGTCCGCAAACTCATTACACTTTGCCCTACCTTCCTCACGGGACACTTCCCACAATTCATACTACATATACACCACTTATTTCAAGCAATAGGAGGCCGATTCTATTGCTTTTGTCTTAGGGGAATGCATAACACGAAGAGTCTTGTGCATCTCATTAATAAATTCATGTGTGTCCTTCTCGGGGTTAGTACCCATGTACACCGGAGGATCCAACTGGGGGAATTTATTCATCCTGGAACCGACTAAATATCCCTGGTGACTGGAAGGAGTAGATGTAGCATTCTATCTCTAGGCATGGGATGCCACTATCTAGGTTAACAATTGGATGGCTCCCTTAAGGTCCCCATCAGAAACACTAGGACCGGAAGTTGAAGCTGGAGGTGGAACTAGAGTATCAGTTGGAGGAGGAATCTTTACATCCTCAGTCGGATTCTCAACAGGAGTAGCAGAAGCATGAGGTGTTGTGGTGGGGGGAGTGTCTTCACCCCTTTAGTTCTCAATCGCAACATCAGGCACTTCATTAACTGCCACTCTTGGGGAGGCATTGGCCCTTTTTCCTAGGCGCATTGTACTGAAAGTTAGAACAATGCACCAGTCAAAAGGACAGTCTTATAATCAAGCTCTATCGCATGATTTAGATTATAATAAAAGGGTGACATTCCTTAAATGCCCACCAATAAAAAAGACTCAACTAGACACGGCTCCGAAACATCCTAGGACACTTTAACACCTTAGGATCTGATACGAGGCTTGTCATGCTCCAACCTTAGGGAGCTTTTATACACAGACATTTCAACTTTTGCGCCCAAAAATCCATTCCGGTGAATTTTCAGCTGTTATTGCCGCTTTTGCAGATCATATTTCACACCTGCAGAGTTGCAGTTGCGGACTCAACTTCGCATCTGCAAAGCACCAGCACCGACTTTCTTTTCCAACACTAAAATGAGCATAACTCCCTCATACGATGTCCAAATTCGACGATTCTCTTTTTTATGGCTCCGTAATTACGATAAGGATCTAATGCTTCAATCAAAACTTAATTTGAAGCCCATTTTTGTAATGTGGTACTATTTATTCTTGAAAAAACTACATCGAAACATAACAACCGAGCGCAACACACCCCAAAACCTATTCAAAACTCACCCGAGCGCCTCGCGTCCGAACATACCAATAAGTCTCAAAACATAATACGAATATACTCAAGGCCTTAAATCCCACATAACAACATATCCACAGGGATTGGATTTAAATAGTTCTTTCTTAGCTTCTAGTTTAATTGCTATCCAAGATGATCAACAATTTATATTTGTGTGATTTAAAACTAAAATTAACTAAGAGTCTAAACTATTGGCTAATGACATGCAACAAGAGTAAGCAAAGAAGATATCAATGGCAGAAAATAGGGGTTGATTAGATAGGTGCAAGATACTTGTTTGGGAATTAACTATAGTTGATTCACTTCTAAGGTTCAAGTGAGTCTCTCGAACTCACTTAATTATAGTTCAAACATTTAGTAGAAACTCCTCTCTCGATTAAGTCTCAACCTCACAATACAAACTAAGTTACGCTCGATGAAAATATGCAAGGTCTATACGCTTGATTCTTAGGAGAACCTCTTTCGATTATTCTCCTAACTAGGTCTAAACGGTAATTCAACTACCCTCTTTCGAGTACTAAGAAGAATCAATGAATCCACCCAACAAGATAATGCACAAACATCACAAGTTATGCCTTTTTCCATTACATAAACATGTGAATATATATATGCAATAATTAAAACACCTAAAACGATTCAATACATAAACTAGAGTTAATATCCGCAAAAAATTCTCTAAACACTGAATCCATCAATCCTTAAGGGAGAATTACTCCATGGATAGGGAGAAATTCATCAAAATTAAGTTTAAGTCAAAGGAAAACATAAACAATCCAAACCCTTGTCTTGAGTGAGGATTGAATGGTGAAATCATTGTGTTCTTCCTTCTCCCACTTCTCCTTAGCCTCCTTAGGTCTAAATTATGTCAAAAGTCCTCAAAATACCGTTTTTCCATGTATATATACCAAGTAGGGTCGGACCCAAACAAACACACCTTCTCCTTCACGAAATAGGACTCTTCCCGGAACAGGACGTGCACGGCCGCGAACCTGGAGACTTGTTTGTGCACTTGGTCGCTCATTTCGTGCCCCACATTGCCTCACATGCGTGCCCATTGCGCTCTCGCACACTTGCATGACGCACTGCCTGATTTTTCGTTTCTCTCTTTGAATGTACTAGTGTCCGCTGAACCCCGAACTCAATCCCAACTTAATCCATGGGCTTTTACTCAGACTTCAATGCTCCAAAAAAGCATGAATTCATACCATAACATCTACAGAGCTCTAAATAACTCCTACGAGGCATAAAACATATAATAAGTGCAAAACACTAGCGGTTAAAATTCAAGCTCAATTAAAGTACAGTATATTAGAGTGCGACAAGCAACTAAAACACACAAGTATAGCCTACCATCATCTGGCCGGAAAAGCATAGAGTTGAGTTGGAGCTCCACTTGACTGGCCTCCACCTGTCTGACCTCCACCTCTAGGACGGCCCCTACCCACCTGCCCTCCGCCTTTGGGGGGCCGGATAGCTCGTGCGGTAGCTGGTGCTGTAATCATGGGCTGATGACCCTACTGTACTGCCTTGCCCCGAAGTCTGGGAAAAAACCTCTTCCTGTGGCCAAGATCCCCCCAATCGTAGCAACCACTCAGAACGGCAGACTGTTGATCAGAAATCTTACCCTGATGGCCTAAATACCCACTAGAGGAACCCTGAATAGCTGGTGGCCAGTAGGAACTCTCTAGCATGGCACTGAAATAGGGCCACACTGGAGCACCCCGAGAAGGCGGTGGTGCTGGATATGTGGGGCACCAATGAACTCCCAAAATATTCAAACCGCTTATCCCTCGCCGCCGAGATCAGACTCTATACCACGCACATAGTGGTGTGTCCGTAGCTAATGATCTCCTAACCAAATTATTAATGTCTATTTGAGGACTTTACTTATGTTACACTTGCTTTTAAGTTTAACATGGCATTTTCATTACTCTTGATTTACTCCCTATTTACATGATTATATATCACTATGTTGGCATTCCATTCCATGTGAGGGTAGTTAGCTTTTCATATTAGTATTATTTCATGTGTACTAACGTCCTTTTGCAGGGATGCTACATCTTTAATGGACGTGGGTGGTACCTCAACAGGCGGCATTGATCCTTGATGGCAGCGTACCCTCCACCCAATATATTTTGGGAAGCCCTACTCTATATTGTGAAGCATACGTTGTATTGTTTTCTTGTACATTACTTTTGAGGTATAGTTGGGGCCTTGTCGCCGGCACTTCCATGCTACTCTCATGTTTAATTGGAGGCTCTGTAGACATACTGTGGGTCATGATTTGAATGGGGCAAACAATAAGTGTTGTTCTTGCCATTTGATTTAACTCACAAACTATGTACTTGTATTATTTTGCCATCTATCAATGAAACTTGCTAATTAATGAAAAATCGGTATTGTACGTTCGATACTCTTGCTATTTATACTTGAATTATTCATGGAAAAGGCTAATTGGTAGGCACTAGGTAGGCTTGCTTGACCGGGTTACCTTGGTTGAGCGCCTTGCAAGTCATCATTCAACACATTCAAGACTTATGTATGCAAGGGAGGACATTGTGGACACAGTGAGGTTACGACAGAAATAACATGCTGCAGGAATTTGGAACTGTGGTCCGCACATTTTTTATGTGCGGCGGTAGATAGGGAGTGCAGACTGCACAATTGCATGTACGGCCGCGCTTATGAAAAGTTAACTTCAGAGGCTCAGAAGCCTCTTCTTTGAAGATAGTACGAAGGCTATCTTGTGGCCGCAGAATGCATCTACGGTCCACACAATTATCAGTGTTGTCCGCACATATAGGCCTCAAGAGGTAGACTTCTGATAGACTTAAGTGTGGCCTTTCTCAGATTTTTACGATCCACATAATTAAAGTGCAGCCGCAGAAGCACTTGCCTTCACCAGGTTGCCCAAAACAACAAAACTGTGGACTGTACAAATTCAAATGCGGCCACAAATTTCAAAATTTATGAACAGACAGTCATTTTGTACTTATTTTGCAATTACTTGTACAAATTGGTATGGCAACATGGTATACACATGAAATGTCACTTACCCAACCCGTAAGAGCATGTATTATCAACTACTCAGTACAGATCTACCCCACATGGACACATGGAGGAACTCTAATAACATATAGCCTAAAAAAACAAACTAAAATTTCAAAAATTAAACTAACACAAACAATTAACATGAAATGAAGCATACCAGATAGAGTGAGTGCATTGGGTGTGTAAGCACAGGTAGGTATGTGTGGGGGACAGTGAAAATCTCTCGGGAAAATGTGCAGAGTAACAGTGATTGTGAGGAGAGTGAAAAGTATAAAATGAACTCAAAGGTTCTATTTATACTAAGGGTCATAAGAAGGAAAATGAGTCAAGTGCGGCTGCACAATTCCATGTGCAGTCCGCACTCTTTCACCTGGGTTTGCCTTCTCTGAGCCTCATGTGCGGTCCGCACATTTTTTAGTGCGGCTGCACAAATCGTCTTGCGGTCGCAGATTTGCCCCGCACATTTGAGCAAGCTTCCAATTGTGCGGTCCACATGTGAAATGTGCGGCCGCACATGTGGCACATAAAATTGTGCAGTCTGCACAAATAAAGTGTGGTCTGCAGTTCCTTCAGCACTTAGCCATTTTTTAGTCCACCCGTATTGCAAATCACACTCAACCCTGTAGCACACTTCACATTAAGTTAGAACACAAATAACATCTAACTATAAAAGCAGTCCTCTTTGTTTTGAGACAGATTATGGTTCGATCGCGCGGCTGTGGTGAAACTACAAAAGGTAGAGGTGACTCTTCTAGGGGTCGAGGTAGAGGTACCTTGCCCCTTAGCCAGCCCAAAACTATCAGGAAGAAGGCTACTACAAGAAGAGGGAGGGGTGCAGACCTATCCAAGTCTAGCTCTTATGTCCCGTCTGGGTAAGCTTATGAGGTAAACTCTGCCTCTAATCTGGAGGAGCAGGCAGTTATACAATCTAGCACACAAGGGCGATCTAAGCCCATGGATAAGGCCTCTTCATCTCACAGCACTTCCAAGGGTTAGGAAAGTGCTAGCCAGACTTCTTAGCCTGCAGCTATTCCAGATATGGATGCGCAGACTGTACAGGATATCCTTGATGATGGTAGAGGGGGAGAGGGTACATCCGTTGGTGAGGAGAGATCAAAGAAAAAGGAGATATGGGAGGACAAATTTGTTAGATTGGCTACCTTCATTGACTTCCGAATGTGGTGGGGGCCCACGAGATCCTTGACCCTTGAGAGGCAGTTTCTGTTGAAGGATCTAGAGACATACAACCCTGCAGTGCTGAAACAGTTTAGAGCAAGGAAGGGTTGGATGTTGTTCACTGAGAGAGTGGTAGATGCAAAGGAGTACCTTGTCCGAGAGTTCTACGCCAACATTTCTCACATCAAGAAGGAGACGAAGGTGACCAAAGTACGCAACCTCAAGGTGAGGTTTGATCAGCACACGCTAAATGCGTACTTAGGGTTTGAGGACTTAGAGCCGAAAGAGTACCTAGAGAAGTTTCTATGAAAGAAGAAGCCCAACTATGGTTAGTGGAGATCTTAGCACCACCAGTTCCACGACCACCATGGCTCATTACTGGGGTTCCCATTCAGCGGAACACACTGTGCTTTGAGGCGAAGGGATGGCAGACTTTTGTTTGTAGCAGACTTGATCCATGCCATAATGAGACCCATCTGCCTATTCCACGGGCTGTTCTAGTGGCTTCTATTATGACCGGGTACCTAATAAATGTGGGTTCCGTGATGTCGGCCAACATTACATTGGTAGCACAACAAACCAACATGGCTTACCCTTGTGTCAACACTATCACAGAGTACCTTACTGATGCAAAGATAGAGCCAAGATCATATGATACAAAGTTGAAGCCGACGAAGCTGCTTGACTGGTACTCATTGATGGATTCGACTAACAGAAAGAAGAGAGCTTAGCCTTCTACCACCACAGGCCAGTCTGATGAGCCGCCAGTGGTAGTTTTTGAGACAGCTGACATTCCATCTACCTCTGCCGAGCCCTCTTCTAGTGTTGTTGCTATGCCTCCGCCACCATCTTCAGGTCCTACCATAGCCCCCACGGCAGCCCTTGCTACAGCTTCGAGGTCGGTGCCCATTCCTACAGCTCTTTTATCTACTCGGTGAGTCTCCTAGACATTTGCGAGTCTCAACAACTAGATGTAGACAGCTACTTCAAAGCTGTCTGAGATGTCTATTATAGTGCAGCGCAGTCATTTACACAAGCACCACAGGTCTCCACTAATCTTGATGAGAAGTTGCACAAGATTCTTGACATCCAGAAGATGATCATGGACAGTACAGCATGGGTCGGTTATTGAGGAGTTGACTAAGGAAGTGAAGAAGATGAGGAAGTCCTAGGCAAGAAAGAGATCCGTTGATAAGCTTAGGTAGGAGGTGACCCAACTTGCGACAGCTAGGTATTTTCCATTAGACATGTTACTTGACACAGACCAGTCCGCCCCAGATCCATCTACACCATCACTGGTTACACCAGCTGGCCAGTCAGATGAGCCATGCCTTGCTACCGACATTGTTGAAGCAGTCCGTGCAATGTTTGTTACTCCTGCCACTCCCAGATATGATGATGATGAGATACAGTTGGCTGACCCAACGAGAGAAGATGCTGCTGGGACACTGAGATGTCGAAGGATGCTTAGGGATTTTTCTTCGCCCTCTCTATTCTCACTCTTATTTTGTTAAGCATCAGAATGCCTACCTTTATTCGGGGGGGGGGG